>CM076576.1:317718136-317881356 GCA_034641835.2 Pinus albicaulis | reverse complement strand
TGGCAACCTTGATGTGGTTGGCTAGCATCTTCTCCACCTTGAAACTATTGAGAACTAGGATGACCCTGCTGAGAACCAACACCACTAGACATTGATTGGCCTCCGGGGGAATAATTATCACCACCTTCACACAACCTGCTACCACTTATTGATGGCTCTCTAAGGGGGATTTGAACCACCACCAACCTCTCGAGAGGAGAGAGAATCTTCATAAACAAACACGAATTTATAATCAATTGAAAAATACATGCATACATATAAATACACATACATATTAATTAATTAAATTGTGTTCAAACTATACCACGACTAGGTGAACCATGGGCATCCATGGATGGAGTAGAGACTCTTCTCTTCTTATTAGCTCCTAAAAAATAAAAACTGAAACTTATTAACAACTAATTTAACTCACAAAATTGATAAAAAATCAATTCCATATGTACACACATGTATGGAGATTTAAGATTATATTTAAATTTACCATGAACAACTCTCGATCCTTGGCCCCCCCTCTCGTAGAGATATGGGATTCTGTTGATCTTCGTCGTTCATCCTCCATGATATATATATCTACGGTGGACATTTACAATTATTTTTTTAAATAACTAATTTAAATTAAAGTCAAAATAAATTTCAGAAAATTAATGTAATTTAGTGTAAACAAATTATGTAAAACACAACTTTCAAAGCACTAATTGATGTGTGAAACTCAATTTAAGCAAAAAAAAGTTATAAAAATGATAAGTTCACCAAATTGTGTTTTACATGGTGGGAGCACACTTGGTATAAAATTGAAAAAAACACATTGTCATTAAAAAAGAAGTGAAACTCCATTTAAACAAAAATTTGTTGAAGTCTCTGCATTTTAATTTCATAAAAATGTAAATTTTACCACTTGTTTCATATGTGAAGTTCACCAAGTTGCGCTTTACATGGTGTGGTGGGAGCACTCTTGGTATATAATTGAAAAAAGCACTTGGTCATTAAAAAAGAAACATTTATAAGTACACAACACACACATATCCAAGATATGTTACAATGTCGATCAATAAATTTTGAAGGAGAGGGTCTCAACACTAATTCATCTTTGAGAGATGAATCTTGAATTTTTGAAGAAGATCGTCTCAAAACTAATTCATCTTTGAGAGATGAATCTTCAATTTTTGAAGAAGAGTGTCTCAAACCTAATTCATCTTTGAGAGATGAATCTTGCATTAGCATTGCCCTGTATAATTCTAATTCATCTATTAATTCATCTTTGATAGATGAATCCTAAATTTGCATTTCCCCACGCAATAAATCAGCAGACATCTTATTCACATTTGTACAATGCCTTATACTAAAAAATTGAAATTGGCTAACAATATTGTTTGCTATTCCAGGCAGTTCTTTTAGCCTCTCCTTCTTAACTTGGTACACGTCATTCATCTAGTTTCACACAAGTTCAGAATTGGTAAAAAATACAATTCCATTTGATCCATACTCCACCGTTGTTCCCAAGCCTTCTATCAATCCAATATAATATGTCTCATTGTTTGTTGTTCTTCTCAGTATATTCATTTTCCTTTGGACGACTTTGCTAGTCGCAATATTGGAAAGCACATATGTAATCACTGCATTCCTTGGATTGGGATAGCAAGAAACTTCTATGCATAATTTCCATTTTTCAACCATATTTAATGGTTTTCTTATCCCTTAAAAAAAAAACAAATTCAATAAAAATATATATATTAAATTGACATTTATTGCAAATGTATGGGAGAAATGAAAAAATTATATTTAGATCTATTCCAGAGATTGAATGTAGGGGCATTTACTAGATATGTCACCTTTCATAAAAGATGAGATTGAGAGGCTACTTGGCCCTTTACAAACTCTACCTATAGAACTACCATGGATATGAAAATGAAAAACTTCTAATTAGATCTATTCTAGAGATTGAATGTAGGGACATTTACTCTTAGGTTAAAACCTATGTTTTGTATGAAATCACTTTTGGTTTCAATGAGAAAATTTTATTGCTAATTTGTGTTTTACATGTTGAATATAAAAGGTTTTTTCTCTCTCATTGTTTGAGACCATGGATATGAAAATGAAAAACTATATACTTGGTTAAAACCTATGTTTTATATCAAATTACTTTTTGTTTCTAAATACTATATACATGTTGAATATAAAAGTTTTTTTCTCTCTCATTGTTTGAGACCATGGATATGAAAATGAAAAACTTCTAATTAGATCTATTCTAGAGATTGACTGTAGGGGCATGTACTCTTAGGTTAAAACCTATGTTTTGTATCAAATCACTTTTGGTTTCAATGGGAAACTTTTATGGCTAATTTGTGTTTTACATGTTGAATATAAAAGGTTTTTTCTCTCTCATTATTTGAGACCATGGATATGAAAATGAAAAACTATATACTTGGTTAAAACCTATGTTTTGTATCAAATTACTTTTTGTTTCTAAATACTGTATACATGTTGAATAAAAGTTTTTTTCTCTCTCATTGTTTGAGACCATGGATATGAAAATGAAAAACTTCTAATTAGATCTATTCTAGAGATTGACTGTAGGGGCATTTACCCTTAGGTTAAAACCTATGCTTTGTATCAAATCACTTTTGGTTTCAATGGGAAAATTTTATAGCTAATTTGTGTTTTACATGTTGAATATAAAAGGTTTTTTCTCTCTCTCATTTTTTGAGACCATGGATATGAAAATGAAAAAATTATATTTAGATCTATTCTAGAGATATGGCTAATTTATGTTTCGCATGTTGAATATAAAAGGTTTTTTCTCTCTCATTGTTTGAGAGGTCATAGATATGAAAATGAAAAACTTATATTTAAAACTATTCCAGAGATTGACTGTAGGGGCATTTACTCTTAGGTTAAAACCTATGTTTTGTATCAAATCACTTTTGGTTTCAATGGGAAACTTTTATGGCTAATTTGTGTTTTACATGTTGAATATAAAATGTTTTTTCTCTATCATTGTTTGAGACCATGGATATGAAAATGAAAAACTATATACTTGGTTAAAACCTATGTTTTGTATCAAATTATTTTTTGTTTCTAAATACTATATACACGTTGACTGTAGGGGCATTTAGATCTATTCTAGAGATTGAATGTAGGGGAATTTACTAGATATGTCACCTTTCATAAAAGATGAGATCCATAGGCTACCTGGCCCTTTACAGACTCTGCCTATAGAACTACCATGGATATGAAAATGAAAAACTTCTAATTAGATCTATTCTAGGGATTGAATGTAGGGGCATTTACTCTTAGGTTAAAACCTATGTTTTTTACCAAATCACTTTTGGTTTCAATGGGAAAATTTTATGGCTAATTTGTGTTTTACATGTTGAATATAATATGTTTTTTCTCTCTCATTGCTTGAGAGGTCATGGATATGAAAATGAAAAACTTCTATTTAAAACTATTCCAGAGATTGACTGTAGGGGCATTTACTCTTAGGTTAAAACCTATGTTTTTTATCAAATCACTTTTGGTTTCAATGGGAAACTTTTATGGCTAATTTGTGTTTTTCATGTTGAATATAAAAGGTTTTTTCTCTCTATGATTGTTTGAGACCATGGATATGAAAACGAGAAACTTCTATTTGGATCTATTATAGAGATATGGCTAATTTGTGTTTTGCATGTTGAATATAAAAGGTTTTTTCTCTCTCATTGTTTGAAAGGTCATGGATATGAAAATGAATAACTTCTATTTAAAACTATTCCAATGATTGACTGTAGGAGCATTTATTCTTAGGTTAAAACCTATGTTTTGCATCAAATCACTTTTGGTTTCAATGGGAAACTTTTATGGCTAATTTGTGTTTTACATGTTGAATATAAATTTTTTTCTCTCTCTCATTGTTTGAGACCATGGATATGAAAATGAAAAACTATATACTTGGTTAAAACCTATGTTTTGTATCAAATTATTTTTTGTTTCTAAATACCATATACATGTTGATTGTAGGGGCATTTACTATAGGGGCATTTAGATCTATTCCAAAGATTGAATGTAGGGGAATTTACTAGATATGTCACCTTTCATAAAAGATGAGATCCAGAGGCTACCTGACCCTTTACAGACTCTGCCTATAGAACTACCATGGATATGAAAATGAAGAACTTCTAATTAGATCTATTCTAGACATTGAATGTAGGGGCATTTAATCTTAGGTTAAAACGTATGTTTTGTATCAAATCACTTTTGGTTTCAATGGGAAAATTTTATGGCTAATTTGTGTTTTACATGTTGAACATAAAAGGTTTTTTCTCTCTCATTGTTTGAGAGGTCATGGATATGAAAATGAAAAACTTCTATTTAAAACTATTCCAGAGATTGATTGTAGGGGCATTTACTCTTAGGTTAAAACCTATGTTTTGTCTCAAATCAAATTTGGTTTCAATGGGAAACTTTTATGGCTAATTTGTGTTTTACATGTTGAATATAAAAGGTTTTTTTCTCTCTCATTGTTTGAGACCATGCAAATGAAAATGAAAAACTTCTATTTAGATATGGCTAATTTGTGTTTTACATACATTGAATATAAAAGGTTTTTTCTCTCATTGTTTGAGACCATGGATATGAAAATGAAAAAATTCTATTTATAACTATTCCAGAGATTGACTGTAAGGGCATTTACTCTTAGGTTAAAACCTATGTTTTGTATCAAATCACTTATGGTTTCAATGGGAAACTTTTATGGCTAATTTGTGTTTTACATGTTGAATATAAAAGGTTTTTTTCTCTCTCTCATTGTTTGAGACCATGGATATGAAAATGAAAAACTTCTATTTAGATCTATTCTAGAGATGTGGCTAATTTGTGTTTTACATACATTGAATATAAAAGGTTTTTTCTCTCATTGTTTGAAACCATGGATATGAAAATGAAAAACTTCTATATTTAAAACTATTACAGAGATTGATTGACTGTAGGGGCATTTACTCTTAGGTTAAAACCTATGTTTTGTATCAAATCACTTATGGTTTCAATGGGAAACTTTTATGGCTAATTTTTTGTTTACATGTTGAATGTAAAAGGTTTTTTCTCTCTCATTGTTTGAGACCATGGATATGAAAATGAAAAAATTCTATTTAGATCTATTCGAGAGATGTGGCTAATTTGTGTTTTACATACATTGAATATAAAAGGTGTTTTCTCTCATTGTTTGAGACCATGGATATGAAAATGAAAAACTTCTATTTAAAACTATTCCAGAGATTGACTGTAGGGGCATTTACTCAGGTTAAAACCTATGTTTTGTATCAAATCACTTTTGGTTTCAATGGGAAACCTATATGGCTAATTTGTGTTTTACATGTTGAATATAAAATGTTTTTTCTCTCTCTTAGTGTTTGAGACCATGGATATGAAAATGAAAAACTTCTATTTATATCTATTCTAGAGATTGATTGTGGGGCATTTACTGGATATGTCACCTTTCATAAAAGATGAGATCCGGAGGCTACCTAGCCCTTTACAGACTCTGCCTATAGAACTTGTATAAGTTAACACTACATGTCCCAATTATACCCTATCAAGGGTGTAGAAGACCCGTGGAATCACTCAAACTACTTTACATAAACATAAGGGTGTATAAAATTGCATAAAAATGCATGTGTTTTACATTGAATATTTTTCATTTTCTTAAGAATCTATTTTCAAAACAATTAACTATATGCTTGGTTAAAACCTATATGTTTTGTATCAAATTACTTTTTGTCTCTAAATACTATGTTTTTTACATTGAATATTTTTCATTTTATTAAAAATCTATTTGAAACAATTTTAAACTATATAAGGTTAAAACCTATGTTTTGTATCAAATCACTTTTGGTTTCAATGGGAAACTTTTATGGCTAATTTGTGTTTTACATGTTGAATATAAAAGGTTTTTTCTCTCTCATTGTTTGATACCATGGATATGAAAATGAAAAACTTCTGTTTAGATCTATTCTAGATATATGGCTAATTTGTGTTTTACATGTTGAATATAAAAGGTTTTTTCTACTCTCATTGTTTGAGACCATGGATATGAAAATGAAAAGCTTCTATTTAGATCTATTCCAGAGATTGAATGTAGGGGAATTTATTGGATATGTCACCATTCATAAAAGATGAGATCCAAAGGCTACCTGGCCCTTTACAAACTCTGCCTATAGAACTATCAAATCACTTTTGGTTTCAATGGTTTGTTTATTGGCTAATCTGTTTTTATCAAATCAATTGGATGCAAGTTATGTGCAGATGATGGATGATGAATGAGGTGATGTTGATCATAACCTTTACATCTATATGATAGGAAGCTTGATATACATAACAAGGTTTAGACTAGATATAATTTTGGAATTTATACTAGTTGGAATATTTCAATATAACATAGTCATCTATTACCAACAAACAGATATTAAGATACTTGAAAGAGACTACAAACAATGGAATATAGTACCCAAAAGGTGAGAAATTTACATTGACAACATAGAGAGATTAAACTAGGCTTGTGTGGATGACATGAAAAGTACAAGTGGACAATGTATAATTCTACTTAGAAGAGTCTTTGGTTGCATGTTTAAGCAAGAAAGATTCATTACTTGGAAAATGTATAATTCTACTTAGAAGAGTCTTTGGTTGCATGGTTAAGCAAGAAAGAGTCATTACTTTCTCTATTTAGAGTAGAAGTGGAATACATAGTACTTAGTTACTTCTTTTTGCAGACAAGTGTTTTGGATGAAATGGGCTCTACAAGATATTAAGGTAAATTTCGGTGAACCTATATCTATTAAGTGTTTCAATACAAGTGTAATAATAATTTCAAAAATAAAATATTCTACTTCCTTCAATCACTAAACATATCATCATAAAGTACCACGTCCTCACACAACAAGTCTTTGAGAAAATAGTGAAGATGGAATACATACCCACAAAGCCTCTTGTTAGAGAACCATTTGAATATGTGAGAAACAAATTAGGGATAGTTCTTGTAAATTATTGTCACTTATTTGACTTCAAAAGAAGAGCCTATAATATTACAGAGAATATGAAATTGAGTGCAATATCTATGTGGGAGAGTACACAATATCTAAGGGGGAGAATACATTATAAGGAAGGATTCAAAAGAGTAACAAGAAGCATATGATTGTGTCAATAATTTGAAGTAGTCAAGAAGCATAACAAAGCACCATCATCAAAGAAGCATATGATTGTGTCAATAATTTGAAGTAGTCAAGAAGCATTACAAAGGACCATCATCAAATTGCAATATCAAGTAGTCTTCTTCATGAAGAAGCAACATTAACTAGGTTCATCATTTAAAGGTTCATTTTTTAATGAAAATATTTATGAAAAAAAAAGTACATATGTACATATATAAATTATATAAACATGTAAATAAATATTCTCAAATGTACACAGTAGTATTATAAATTTTCATATCTAATTAATAGATGTTGAAGATGAGTCTAACTCATTCTTTATTGGCATTATCATAACTTTCTCAAAAGCTCCTCCTGAATCTAAAAATGAATATGGAATGAATCATTGTACATTATGATAAATCTTGTATTTAAATGAAATTTGATCTATGAATAAAAAAGAAAGTGGGATCTCTTCATATATGTGAGAAACAAATAAATGATAGTTCTTGTAAATTATTGTCAGTTATTTGACTTCAAAAGAAGAGCCTAGAATATTACAGAGAATATGAAATTGAGTACAATATCTATGTGGGAGAGTACACAATATCTAAGGGGGAGAATACAATATAAGGAAGGATTAAAAAGAGTAACAAGAAGCATATGATTGTGTCAATAATTTGAAGTAGTCAAGAAGCATAACAAAGGACTATCATCAAAGAAGCATATGATTGTGTCAATAATTTGAAGTAGTCAAGAAGCATAACAAAGGACCCTCGTTAAATTGCAATATCAAGTACTCTTCTTCATGAAGAAGTAACATTAACTAGGGTCATCATTTAGAGGTTCATTTTTTAATGAAAATATTTATGAAAAAAAAAGTACATATGTATATGCAATTTATATAAACATGTAAATAAATATTCTCAAATGTACAGAGTAGTATTATAAATTTTCATATCTAATTAATAGATGTTGAAGATGAGTCTAGCTCATTCTTTATTGGCATGATAATTACTTTTTCAAAAGCTCCTCTTGAATCTAAAAATGAATATGGAATGAATCATTGTACATTATGATAAATCTTGTATTTAAATGACATTTGATCTATGAATAATATGGAATGAATAATTGTACATTATGAAGATTCATGAGATCCACATTTCCACCATACTACTTGCAAGTTCTATATGAAGATATGTAGTCTAATAACTAATCACTTATGATATTTGTGTAAATATGAAAACGGTTCTATGATATAAAGGCCAACATGGGATCAAACTATAATGTTACATTTCATTCCATCACTACTATTCCTCTAAATCCTTTAGCTTTGTATTATGAAAGAAAATTTATATATGCTATGCTATATTTGAATGCTAGATTTAAATGTATACAAATGGTGAATGGTTAAATTATTAAAGTAGAAATTGGTTGTAGGTCTTATAAAAGATAAAATTCAATTGTAGAAGAAGAATTAACATCATATTCTTCATATCTCTCCAAGAGGACTATATTTATCACAATGTTTTGAGTAGATCATGAAGATAATAATAAAAAAGAGACATTTGGAAAAGGAAAATGAAGATCTAAATGCATATAACAGTCCATAAGGTAGTGCATAAATTCAAGCAAGCAATGAAACAAAGCTCAAAGAAATACTAATATTGCAGGGGAATTTCATACATGCAATAAAAAAACTAGAAAAAGAGGGAAACAAAAAATTTCACAATTAGATATCATTGAAAGAGACACCACTAGTACTGATATATTGAATAACTTCATACATTGAACTACTACAAATGGAAATTAAGAAACAAACATCAATAGACTCTAAATGGCCTTTCATACAATTATTTTTTTGACAGAACCCTCTACGACTTAGACTAATGCCCTACAATGAAGTTTCCACATACATCCAGAAACAATAAAAAATAATTTATGTTCCAAAGAGAAAGAAAGAACCAGCAAATATGTATATATCTGCAAAAATCCATGTATCTACATAGAAGGATTGAAAAACAAACAAAATAAAAGGGAGCAGGACACATTAATAAACAAAACAAAATAAAAGGGATCAAGACACACTAAGTTGGGGTAAGAGGAGTTTTTATTGGGAGGAAAGTTAAAAAGAAATTGTTTCAAAGAAGCATTGGGAGAGGGTACACATAATTGGGCGAAACTGAAGTGTACCAAGTTATATTGTAATTTTTACCTCTAAATTGTAATTAGTTGGAAAGGACAAACAATCAATCCATTGATGATTTATTGGGGCTCGGGTCGTGTTTATAGAAAACATAACATATTCGAAAACTGGTATCAATCTAAAAATAGAACAGATTGGAAAACTGGTATCAATCTAAAAACAAATAGAACAGATTGGAAAATTGGTATCAATCTAAAAACATAACAGATTGGAAAAATGGTATCAATCTAAAAACAGAACATATTGGAACACTAGTATCAATCTAAAAACATAACAGATTGGAACACTGGTATCAATCTATGAATGAAAAAACAGAACATATTGGAACACTGGTATCAATCTATGAATGAAAGTAAGTAACTGCTGCACACGTCATGGCATTCGCACCCTCTCACGTAGAAACCAAACAACTATATCATGTTCAATCATCTACTTGATAGGCCACATTGCAATAACCCTAAGGAACATTCTTGTTGATCCTTTCCATGTTTATCTCACAAAATTTTATCAGGGGATGTTAGGATTTGCACAAGCCAAGTAAGGTTATTGATTGGTGTGATGCTTTTGAATTAAGGATATTGTTTATATTTGAAAATATTGGTGTTACTACCTAGCTAGTTCCCAGTGAACTAAAATAAGTAAAAAAAATTGAATGCACATTGTGTTAACTTGTAAATAGTAAAAGAAATATGAAAGAATAATGAATAATTTGTAAATAATAAAAGATATAAAACGAATAGATGTAGAGTAAATAGGTGATTGTGACCAGTCCATTCTTACTTATACATGTATCTCCCTATAGATCTGACATTCTCAATGCCTCTGGTCACGCCTAAATCCACATACTTTTTCTCTGTGCTAAACCCACTCCTAGTTCCGAAACAAGCCTAAATCTCACCTAAATCCAAATAAAGAAATGTGAAAAAATAGACATGAATAAACCTTTTAGAATATTAAACTAAGAATTACATTACTGTATTAATTTGATTTCTAATAACCGAAATCATCAAAAAGATTTGGTATCACACTCCAACCTTAATAGCTTGTTGTGGTGTCTCTGGCAGGTGCTTGTGGGTAAGTACTCACTGTAGTAACTAACTGTGTTTCCATAGGAGTAAGTTGTGTAGGGGGGAGTTTTTTGTGTCCTATTTTATTATTCCCTCAATTTTGACTTACTTACTGGCTTTCAATACATGTAGCCTTACCATTACATGGCTTTCCATGTATCTCTGTAATCAATACAAGAACATATGGGATATAACAAAGCTCTTATAAGCGGCCTTAATAACTAGTTGTGATAAGTAAGTCCATTCTTACTCATGTCTCTCCCTATCTGTCATTCTTCATTCTCTATTGGTGTGTAAAAGACCATGTACATCAGTAAACAAAACACCTAAATCCACATACATATCCTCTAGGCTAAACCCATGCCCGATTCCCAAAACCCTCGATTCATGTATCATCGTTGGACTATTGCTTTATGTTCGACCAGAGTTGGAATTTCAAAACCAAAACAGATCTATCTGGAAAACATGATCTTACTTGCTAATAATAGGTAATAATTGCATAAAAGGAAAAGATTCAAAGAACCTTTGAGGTGATTTAAATATCAGAGTTCCAAATAATTATATGTATGAAGAATGGAATGAGAAGTTCATACAAGGAAAAATATACGATGTGTGGATGTTTAAAAAAATATAACAAAAAAAATAAAACGAACACTGTTTGGAATGTGTCCATTAAGATGATATCCTACTTAAACAAGGAGAGAATATTCAATCACAATTCAAGAAATCTGTTGAACTCAACATTCACAATATCATATCTAACATTAAATCACGAATCAAGAATATCTCATCAAAGCAATCTTTCTAAACTGTATTGGCAAACACCTCAGCTAATTCATTTCATGGTTTTAGATTACCTGGAAATTCACTCGGTGCAACTCCTGAGTAGCAATTCGTCGGCACCAAATCAGCAACAGAGCAGCAACAGCGCCACAGAAACGATTCGCGGGTGCCAAATCAGCAACAAAGCAACAACAGTTCCACATAAACGAACAGAAATGAAAATTAGAGCAGAATCCTGCGAAAAACAGATTATGCAAACAAAGACGTGCAAAAATGAGAAAAGTTCGCAGGTGATATATTTATAAAATATGAGTTCAACCGAACTAATTTAAAAGTTCGGCCGAACTAAAACTTCGGACTATTGTTGCCGGTTTTCCCATCTCTGGCCAAAAAATTGTTTGCCCATGCCATCACTAAGCCGTCAATCTAAACGGCAGAACGATTTTGGCCGAACTTTCTCAAAAGTTCAGCCGAACTATTGCGGAAAAATGTTTTACACCCCCGATTCTCACAAAAGTGTAACCCAACTTCACATTTTCACCCATATATATATATATATATAACTTCATGAAAACAAGTTTACATGAATTTCTATATATATCTCTTTCCATAAGTTTTTGTCATAATTTAAAACACCCAAAATTCCCCATTACAAAGCACCAATGCAATGAAATCATAGAACAAATCACTGAAACCAGCATACCAAGCATAAAGCCTCTATAAAAAAAACATAATTTATTTAACAAAAGAAACAAATAATAATAAATTGTACTCAAATCTCACTTAGTTGTTACCATAGAACATTACCCTTGTCATTCACTAACAATTTATATCTAAATAATATTTATAATTATTTATAGAAAAGAAAAAGAATTTCACAATTTTATAAAATAAAAATATTTCAACAAAATATGAACATAATTATTAAATTTTACAAAACACATAAATATCCACAAATTAAAAATCACTTATTTTTCTTTTTCATTTTAGTCGTTAATCTTATTAATACAATAATGTAAATCCCAATGTAATACAACTCGATGAAAAAAAAATTTCATGAAAACAAAAACTCAGTGAAAAAGAACACCCATATTGGGTTGATTACCGTAAAGAGAAATGTAATTACAATATAGAAATAAAAGTCTATGGAATATTCAATTATAAATATATGAATAATAATAATAAATTTTAAGATTGGAGGCTTTTGTGTTTAAGTATAAATTTTTTGAAAAAATCACAAATACATACGAGGTTAAGGTGTTTCTATCTTCAAAGATTCAATAAGACAAAATTAAAATTAGAGAGTAAGATCATCTATTTATAGCAGAGATGTCAAGGTAATTTTTTTTATAACAGTGATAAAGATAAATATTAAAAATATAAAATGGGACGTTATATGATTCAAATAAATAATTAAAATAAGTAATTAACTTATATATAGGTAATTAATTTTAGTTTATTTATATTTAATTGTTATATTAATAAATAATGATATTCCATCTTAATTACAAACATAATATATTAATAAAATTCAATACCAAAAATAAATAAATAAAAATTAATTAAGTAATAAAAATAAAGAAATCAATTTAAAAAAGAGGTCACGAATAAAGGGAAGGGATCATGGTTCACTTTTTCTTTATTTCTTGTTCTTGTGGAACTTTTTATATTGGAGAAATCGGATGCTTCATTTCAAGAGCATGCAACTAATCTTAGACACTAAAACGACAAAGCACAATATATCTTTAGAAGATTCCAAGGTCCTCACTAGGGTTGATCATTTCCATCACTTTAAATTACTTGAATTCATGAAAATTGAAAAAACGATTAATAATCTTAATAGAAACTATGGATAAAAGATCAGCAATTCATGGATCCCTTCCCTTTAACCTCTTTTTTAGATTGATTTCTTAATTTTTCTATTTGATTAATATTTTTTTATTTTTTTTGTATGGAATCTTATTAATATATTATATTTATAGTTATGTTGAAATATCTTTATTTGTTGATGTCACAATTATATATTTAAGTAAATAAATAAAATAAATTTATAAATATAAAGATTTAGATTGTTTATTAAAATAATTATTTATTTGAATCATATAACGTTTCATTTTATATTTTTAATATTTACCATTAAAAAAAATTAAAACGCGTGAATCCAATATGTATTTGTGATTTTTGGGCAGGAATTTTTCTAATTAAAATAATAAATTGATTTATTTATAAACAACCAAATTTATAAGTGTAAATTTTTTTGTATTCTAAAAATAATTTACATATTAATAAATTTGATTTTAGAATTATATCAAGGCTTTATGCAAAAGCAAATTTCAACCTGGTTCTTAGAATTCCTACCAACCTATGATTTAAACAGCAGCGTGTAAAGAGATTGTGACATTTTCACTCTTAAGATTAAAATGAACTAAATCCCTCTTTAGATATCAATATGATTTTAATAGAGTTGTTTTTTTTTTTTTTTTTTAGATCTAGGACAATCGGTAACTGGTGAGAGTTGCCTGAGTTCAAATCCAACTGGCTGCCACTATAAATCTAGGCTAGGTGCAACAGCCTGCAAGTCGCACACAATAGCAATTAACTTATGCCTCAACAAGAGCCGAGACGTCCACTATGGGGTCGCCTACTCTTCTAGCCAAGACACAAGAGGCATATGTCTCCACGGAGATTTGAACCTTGGTGGATGGGATGAAAACCTTCTCCCTCCACCGTAGACCTCCGCTTCACGGACGATTTTAATAGAGTTGTTAGTAAATACCTTGACTCGTGGTATAGGACGGGATGCAGAGAGTATATACACCAAAGATTTAATCAGCAGCCTTGGTAAATTGCATGAATATGGCCTTTTTATTCACCGATCATTGAAATTTATTTAAAAGAATATATCATTATATCAAAATATATCAGACAAACTTCCGAGATATTCCTTTAATTGGGTTGATTGGAAACCACTCGCTGCACTCCATTCCATTTAAGCCAGTGGAGTAGGTGACGTGGAGGTTCTACCTACTACCCTATATAGCCTATCCCTTCGCATTTTGACCCTTTCTTCTTTAATGCGACCCTTTCTTCACCGCCCACGCATTTTGACCCTTTCTTCGCCGCCTTCGCTCACTTACGTCGCTCCTTCCTCCTTCACTCTCATCCGGCCCTGAGTTGACTGGGTCGCCCAGTGCCACCCTCAACCTCATCGTGTATGTATAAGTACCCTACATTCATTCACTCTCTTCACCCGCTCCCTACAACCTCCTTCCTCTCTCTCTCACATATTGTAGAGGCCGGGCACTACACATTTCTTAGTCATATCGTCACTATTTATCAATTTTTCAGTAGACAGACATCATGTCGTCATCTGTGGGAGAAGAGAGGAGCATAAACGGATCAATGAGGTCCATGGAACTCTGCCGACCGCCAACGTTGCCTCTGCCGGGGCCCTTGGACGTGAAGAGCCCCGACCACGTTAGCTTTCCTACACACTAGAAGAAGGCGGCGGAGGCGATGCAGTGCAGCCATTACGAGGAAGTGAGGAAGATGATTAAGCAATTTAACGCTGCTCAGACAGTGGTGCTGAGAGGGACTACTCTCACAGTTGCAGAGGTGACTGCCATGACACGCAGAGCGGAGGTGAGAGTGGAGCTAGACGAGGCGAGCGCCAAGGAGAGAGTGGAGAGGAGTTACCAGTGGGTAGCCAACAACATTGCCAGAGGAACCGACACATACGGCGTTACAACTGGGTTCGGAGCCACCTCCCACCGCAGAACCGACAAGGCAGCGGATCTCCAGAAGGAGTTAATCCGTTTCCTCAATGCTGGTGTCGTGGGAAAGGAATGTTTGTGCTTGCCGGCGGAGTACATGAGGGCGGCGATGCTGGTTCGGACAAACACCTTGATGCAGGGCTACTCAGGCATCCGATGGAAAATTCTTGACGCTATGAGAAAGCTCATAGACTGTAACATCACACCCAAGTTGCCTCTCAGAGGAACAATCACCGCCTCAAGCGATCTGGTTCCCCTCTCCTACATTGCCGGATTGCTCACTGCTCGCCCCAACTCAAAAGCCCTCGCGCCCGACGGCCACTTGTTGGACGCCATGGAAGCTCTCCGCAAAGCTGGCATTCCGGAGCCGTTTAAACTGCAGCCGAAGGAAGGGCTGGCACTCGTCAACGGGACAGCGGTGGGTTCCGCCGTGGCCGCCTCCGTCTGCTTTGACGCCAACGTGCTTGGCGTGCTGGCTGAGATTGTGTCGGCGTTCTTCTGCGAGGTTATGCAAGGGAAGCCCGAGTTCGTAGACCCGTTAACTCACCAGTTGAAGCACCACCCGGGGCAGATTGAAGCCGCGGCCGTCATGGAGTTCCTCCTCGACGGTAGCGACTACGTGAAAGAGGCAGCGCGGCTTCACGAGAGCGACCCGTTGAGTAAACCGAAGCAAGACCGTTACGCTCTGCGAACATCGCCACAGTGGTTGGGGCCTCCCATCGAAGTCATCCGCGCCGCTACTCACTCCATCGAGCGGGAGATCAATTCCGTCAACGACAATCCGTTAATTGATGTCTCCAGAGACATGGCTCTCCACGGCGGCAACTTCCAGGGAACACCCATCGGAGTTTCCATGGACAACATGAGAATCTCTTTGGCAGCCATTGGGAAGCTCCTCTTCGCTCAGTTCTCGGAGCTCGTCTGCGACTACTACAACAACGGTTTGCCTTCCAATCTCAGCGGCGGCCCCAATCCCAGCTTGGATTACGGTTTCAAGGGCGCCGAGATCGCCATGGCCGCCTACACTTCGGAGCTCCAGTACCTCGCGAACCCCGTCACGACTCACGTCCAGAGCGCAGAACAACACAACCAGGACGTCAATTCCCTCGGCTTGATCTCCGCCAGAAAGACTGCTGAAGCCGTCGAGATCTTAAAGCTGATGTTCGCTACATATCTGGTGGCGTTATGCCAGGCAGCCGATCTCCGGCACTTGTAAGAAAACATGCGATCCGTTGTGAAGCATGTGGTGTTGCAGGCGGCGAGAAATACACTGTGCACTGCAGAAGACGGAAGCCTTCTCGACACCGGATTTTGCGAGAAGGAGCTGCTGCAAGTCATCGATCATCAGCCCGTTTTCTCGTACATCGACGATCCCACAAATCCATCATACGCGCTGATGCTCCAACTCAGAGAAGTTCTCGTAGATGAAGCTCTCAAATCTTCTTCCGCTGTCGGGAATGGCGAGTCCGACCACAATTTACAAGCCGCTGATGGCGCTAGAGCAATACCCAACTGGGTGTTCAGCAGGATCCCCATATTTCAAGAGGAGTTGAAAGCCCGTTTAGAGGAAGAGGTTCCCAAGGCGAGGGCGCGATTCGATAATGGGGACTTCCCGATTGCAAACAGAATAAACAAGTGCAGGACATATCCCATTTACAGATTTGTGAGGTCAGAATTAGGAACCGATCTGCTAACTGGGCCCAAGTGGAGAAGCCCTGGCGAAGATATAGAAAAGGTATTTGAGGGCATTTGTCAAGGGAAAATTGGGGACGTGATCCTCAAATGTCTGAATGCTTGGGGTGGGTGCGCTGGACCATTCACCCCACATGCATATCCTGCGTCTCCTGCAGCGTTCAATGCCTCATACTGGGCATGGTTTGATAACACCAAATCACCCTCTGCAACCAGCGGCAGAGGTTTCTGGAGCGCCCAACAACAACAAGTCCTTTGATTTAACTGACTCTATTAAAGCATTCGGCCTAAACCGCTTGTTCTTAGCAAAAATGAATCTTCAATCTTCGTTAGTTTGTAAAAGATGGGTTTCCAACAACGATGAATAAATAGAAGAAATATTTTCGATCCATAGGGGAGACCAAACTTTATCTGATCATTGGTGTTTTAGTTTCAAACTTTCATGTGTGGTCAAACCAGAAATCGAAATTTTATGCTCAGTCGTTCAGCGCAATGAACCACGGGAGCTCGACTCTCTCAGCTTTAAGAGCA
This sequence comes from Pinus albicaulis, assembly GCA_034641835.2. Classification (NCBI taxonomy): domain Eukaryota; kingdom Viridiplantae; phylum Streptophyta; class Pinopsida; order Pinales; family Pinaceae; genus Pinus; species Pinus albicaulis. The sequence continues at coordinate 317,864,144 of CM076576.1, read as the reverse complement.
AATTGTACCGGACAAAAACATTTTAATGCCCTCTTTTTGTGAAAAAGTATCTTCATAATTAATGCCCTCTTTTTGTCAATAACATTTTGCAACCAATCTAGATTTATACTTATTAATACTTCCATCAACATTAAATTTTAATTTATACAACCATTTTCATCCCATGAGAACTTTATTTTTAGGCAATTCTGTTCATTCCAATGTCTCATTCTTCATTATAGAGTTATATTCTTAATTCATTGCATATCTCCATTTTTAAAATTCTTTAGCTTCTTCATAACTTGAAGGTTTCACAACATCCATTACAAGAGACATTAATGCTTAATATTTATACCTTATAGGTGCTTGATTTTGATGTGATGACCTTCTTCGATTTTTACTAGTTTCATCTTTCTTTATGCTTTTTAGGGTCTTTTCACCTCTTCTTGGAGTGTCATGACTACTTGATGCTCCTTGCTCTTGAACTTATACCTATTCTTCTGCTTGTTCATGTTCATGTTCAACACTTGTATCTATTTTTACATAATTATCAATATCATGTCATAATCTATTCACATAAATATTTAAGCTATTTAATCTGTTACAATTCATTTAATCTATTCACATAAATATTTGAAACATTATACCTGACAGACAAAATTTAATATACACGATGAGCTAAATGACTTTTGAACTTTATAGTGAAATAAATAATACTTGATGATTAAATGTTTAACTATACATTTCTTCTAACTTTTCATTAAATTTTAATTTGATTTTAATTATTTAATATGTTGTCAAATAGGTAATTGTTTTAGGAGTTGTTTTTAGTGCGAGTTTTTGAAGTTTCAGGTTGGTGAAAAAAATTGAGGTAAAATCTTGATTTCTGTTATTTAAATTGGTTTTTTGATTGTATATATGAATTCAGCACCCTAAAAAACCCTTAAACCAGAATGTGTTTTAGTTTTTTGATTGTCCATCAAACTTCTATTTTCAATAAATTCCTGCCGGAATTTAAAAAAATTAAACCAGAAAAAACTACCATAAAAGCCTTCAAAAAGTTGCATTATAGACTACTCTATTGTTTTCTGATTCATAACTCCATTTATAAGATGTCTGTCTCTGCAAAATAAATTCTCAACCTGCAAAACATTTACTGTAATTAATTTGAAAAAATTAATAACTGTGGTGGTAAGAAAATTAAACGTCAATTCCCTGGGCTTCGTTTGTTTGTAAAAGATGAGATTCGAACAGCAATGAATGAATAGCAGAAATATTTTTGACCCATATAGAGGAGACCAAACCTTTTGCGATCATAATGTGTTTTAGTTTCACATGTGGTCAAACCAGAATTCTGGCAAAATAATGTTGATTTTACAGAACACTCTGAGCTGGACTGACAATAATTGTACCCAGAACTAAAACTGTATAAAGACTAAGAAACTACGCTTTAAAATAATGAAAGTTTTAATTAATATGAGCATGCTTCCTTGCTATTTCATTTGTGTTACACGGTGACCGGTTCGCTGTAAAGGCTCTTTTTCTGGTAAGATATCATGATGTGTGACCACTTTCATCCTCCTCAGTTATTCCTGGCAGGGAATGCCAGTAACACTTACAACACGCACTATCGGCATTTTATTATTATTTTATAGACGTGGCTTTTAAAGATCCCAAATCTAATCCAAATGAAATGGTATAATGATTTAAATCAAGGAACTAAGTGAGGCAATATGAAGTTGTCAATGAATTATAATTAATGTATAGTTGTCAAGTTTAAAGGTTTCGATGGTTTTTAGATGTTATATTATAAAAACAGGTACGTATCAAATAAAAGGATATCATGTTGAGTAATGAGGGCAAGCGTCTGCGGAGGCTTGAGAAACAAGGGCTGCAAGCACCAATAGTCCTTACCGTGCAGATAATTTTGACATTTTAGTAGATTTTATGATTATGTTATGTGAAGGAAAATTAATATGCATTAACCTAAACCATGGAAATTGTATAGATATTGCTGTGACTAATTTTACAATTTTATTTAAAATTAATTTAGATGTATCATGGTGCTAGGCAGTTGAAAAATTAATGCATTCAATATTTATATGGGAATAATTGATCTTATTATTATTTTTAATTTTTTTATTTTAAATACGTTAAATTTTTTATAGTGTAAAGAGTAGAAAGTGCTTGTTTTGGTTTGGTTTTAAATTATTAATTTGTTTTAAATTTATTTTATGTTTACAATACTATCATTGAATAGAAAATATTGTTTTATGTTTTTTTTTTAAATAATTAATTGTTTATTTTATTTTTAAAAATAAAACATATATCTTATTCTTAATTGTCTATAAATTATATATATATATAATTTTTTTTAAAGTTGTTTTTAATTTATTATTATTGTTCATCAATGAGCTGTAATATGAGTGAAAATTGCTCTTAAAATTTGTTCTCCTAATAACATTTATTATTTGGTTAATCAATAAAACACTAGCTAAAATGGACAATTAATATTAAAAAACTCTAAATAATAATTAGAAAAACAAAAAAATCTTTAAAACATCTAGCCAAAATTGCTACAATATTATTATAGTTTTGGTCCAATGAAAAAACAAACTAATTGAAAATTTCTTAAAATAACATTTTAAAAAATTTTTAAAATATAAACAAACAATATAAATATAGTAAAAATTTATAATATAATTATTTTCATTTTTGTAGGTAATAAATGAATAAACTAATTAGGTTAGAAATTTCTTAAAATAACATTGTCGTGATTATAAAATATAAATAAACATTTCTAATGTAATAATAAATTAGATATAATTATACAGTACAGCATCAAAAATCTTATAAAATTTGGAATAAGAAAAAGAATATAGAATAAAAAATGCATAATATAAAAATTATAAAAAGATAAACTCTAATTGGAAAGACAAAAGGATGATTATTATAGATAAAATAGATAATTAACAAAATAAAAAGAATAAAAATCAAAATGACATAAACTAAAGATTAGAATGTAAATAAAAATGGAATCAAAGGATAAATGAGGAATTAAAATAAGAAATAGGAAAAAGACAAAAATAAAAACATAACTGAGAACAAAGAAATGAAAGTGGGGAGGCAAACAAAAGGAAATTTTTAGGAATATTAGGATTAGATCAGGGGACTATTGATATATCATTCATCATGCGTATTTAGCATATTAGATACTTTTCTCGATTTCAATGGCCCCTCAATTTCGGTGATGAAATGACGGATCTTGGCGAGGACACAGAATTCTCTAAACATATGTGGTGCTTCGTCTTATCAACATGTTTAGCTTCAAGGCTGTAGAGGTGAGTTCTATAATTTCTTAGGTCGATCGCGTGCTCTTGAATCCTCTTTGTTGCTGGAACGACCAATTTCTCCAATGTAGGGGCTCCCACGAGACATGGAATCAAATAAACGCCTTTCATGTTTTTAGGTTCCATAGGGTCTTTGACGGATCTTGAAGAACCACGAAGATGGTTTTAAGGGTATAAGGTGGAAGAAACCTTGTGGCTTTTGAGAATCCGTCGATCTTGTTCATGTCCCATGGATAGAAGTTTGGTAACATAGAGTCCTCAGAAAATGCTGATGCAGGACCTCTTAGCTTTTAGGCTTTGATACCACAGTATCTTGCTAGCCATTTTCTCAAAAAAAAAATTAAGGAGACAGAGTTTTCTCTTTCACTGATGGCTTTCATAAAAAACCCATGGCTTGGGTCTATGTGTGTTGAGAAAACCTATGTAAGCTTTTGGGTTGGATAGTGATGGGAATTTGCATGTAAATATTGTTTAGTGTGATTTTATTACAAAAACTTTAGTGAGAAAAAGAACCATACATCTTTCTTCAAGACAAGCACATCGAGAGGAAAGCAACCATCGACTTCGGTCTCCATGATGAGTTTGGATCTGGTGGAATTGTTGAGATGTGAAAAAATAGATCAATTTTCTACATAGCCATGGAGCCATGGATGAAGGTGTCATCCAAAAACTTTTCCACTTCTTTGGATGAAGATTTAGCGGAATCTAAAACTTTAGATTCAAAATCATCCATGACAGATTGAAAATGGGATAGAGGGGAGAGCCCATAGAAACCCTTGCGTTTGTTCATAGAATTCACCTTTAATTTGAGAAGAAAGTAGGAGTGAGAGAAAATATCTCTGACTTGGTTTGTAATATTCCATTTCTTGATCTATTCAAATGAAAGGAATACATCATGGTTTTTACCGTGTGTTTACCATGGTATTTGTCTTTGGTTTTGAGTGAAAATAATAAAATAAAGATACCTTAGAGTCCATCGGGCCTATAAAGAGAATGAGTGCTAAAGATTTGGATTCATTTAAGTAACATCTATCTTATTGTGTTTTGATGAGAATTTTCATGTGTCTAGTTCAGTTTGATCCCGGAATGACCCCTTGGGTGTTAATTTGTTTGGTGGATCCATACAGTGTTCATGGTGTGCTTGATCTTTATTTTTTCTCTTTTGATGAGAAGTCATGCATGTCATTGCGGTAGATGCGAAATTTGTATGGGAATGTATTGTTTTTCTTCAATTATTAATATAAATAAGGTTACATTTCTATCACACTTTCCATGTTCATACTTTTTGATTTTTTTAGTGAGAACACTAAAATGTTAACAGATACGGCAATTTTAAAGGGCTGAATGTTAGGTAGTGGAATTTTGTCTTCCTTTGAGGTTTTATAAGAGGTTTGGTGGGGGATTATTCTCACCACTAGTCGGCATTATATCTTTGACGTATTTGATATAAAGCCTTAGTGGTATCCTGACACTGAATCAAATTGGCTTCCTCATACAACTGGGTTCGAGGTTGTATATGTATCATGGGGTTTTTATTTGCCAGGTATTTCTTCTAAAAGGCGAAACTACTTCAAAGATGGTTGTTACGGGATGCCTGACTAATTATATTTTAAGAAATTCAGAATTTTCACCAGATTACATTGTTGAATGAATCTCGGAGGGATCACCTTAATGGAAGTGACTTCTGGCCATGATCTAGAATGTTTTAGATCAGAAGCCATGAGTTTTGTTATTACATGCCACGGTAGAGTTTGCTTTTTCAGTGTGTAGTCATTCGAGTCATGAGCTCGTGAGGAGGTACGTAGCTTATTGCTTAATGTACTTGATGCTAAGGGATTATCTAGTGGAGATGTCGTTGGGAGAGTGAACGAATCAATAAGTAATCTTCTATTAAGTAGAAAATAAAATCATATACATTTAAAATAAAAATAATAAGTTTACCTCACTTTATTTGATGTAAGAGGAAGTGAGTTCATCGTCACAATTGTTAAAGCCATTTTCCATCAGTAATGACCATCTGTTGTGCCATGAAGCCCATTTTATTACTTCCATTACATAAAGATATTTCTTCAATATTTACACTTTTGTCTTCTCGTGTACACATCATAAACAAGTGGACACCACATCCATTTGATACACCTTCCATCTATGTTGTGTAGTGTGTATTATACACTGTATCTATACCATTCTCGCAGTAGCGAAAATATTTGTGCCATCTCTTTCACCTTTGCTACTTTGTATCCTTTTACAGCAACTGCACTTTATACCATTTAATATTTCCTCCAGCAAATAATCTTGGTATTATAGACCCACTTTACTCAATCACTTCTTTTCATTGTGGAAGGTCACTAACTCCCATATTGTCATTCTTTTTTTATTGCCTCCATTTCTTCATCCATTGCTACGATCATTTTCTTTTAACTACATCTTCAAAAAAATTGGGTCATATACATGATAAAATAATGCAAATAAAGAATTCAAACCTACGTTGTTATCGACTTCATTACGCTCATATATTTCACTTAAATTTCTGAATTTTGAATTCTTCATGCTTGCGGAAGATGGACTTGACATGTCACTTGATGTTGCGCATGGAGAAGATGATGGTAGCTATACAGATCTACCTTGTTTCTTCACTTGGAGTAGTATTTTCATGTTTAACGTGACTTCATCCTAGCTGTTGTTGACGTTGTCCTTGTTGACCACTTTTTGAGCTTGAATAAGAGTAGGAGGTCACCAATGAGGAATTACTTGTTGCGGTCAATTCCTCTTTGTCTTGTGTAGTAAATTTTCCTTCACATTGATTTGATTTTCCATACTTCTATCTCCATGCTTCCTTTTCTATAGACTACATATCTGTTAATTATGACCTTCTTGGTTAATGTATTGTAGAGCTTATGCCTTAGTTCATCACTATATCCAAGCCATTTTCTCCCCTTGTTGTCAAATTCTTCCATAATTCATTTGGGACATGTGCATAAGCCACACATCCAAACACTCTCATATGAGTGACACTATGCTTTCTTCCATTTCATGTGTCTTTGGGAACAACATTCTGCACACTTTTGGTTGGACACCTATTTTATAGATATGTTGTGCAAGCACGAAAAATTCAACCTGTCTGTCATTTGAAGAATTCTTTTCCTTCAACATACGCTTTCCATTTCCATAATGAATGCTTATTTTCCTTTCCATGATACTAGTTCTTGAGGTGTATATCTTATTGTAATTTCTTTGGAATTCAGCTCTGGAAATACCCAAGTCATTTGAGATGTATTCGCCACCTTTGTTATTTCTAAAGCTTTGATACTTTAGTATTCACTTTGCTTATCAACAAGAGCTTTGTATTGGAAAAAGTGCTCATTGTTCCATTTTCTATCTTAGGAATTAGACCATGTCTTCCTTATATAATCATCTATGAAAGTCAAGATAGTTTCCGACAATTGATGGTATCCATTGGTCCACATAAATCTAAATGGGTGATCTAGGGATGTTTTTCCTTTATTGACTTTCCCTCTTGGAAATGTCTCTCTATGTTTGTTTTCCCAAAGATGAATCCTTCCATAACCGTCCATTTTTATGATGGAAATCATTCACCATTCCTTTCCTATGTAGAAAATTTAAACCTCCAAAGTTAGATGCCCAAATCTTATATGCCATAACCATTTTCATCCTAACTTCTGTGAATTTTTTAGTGACAACTACAACTTTTCTTTCATCTCTTGTGAATTCATTGATAGGTACCGGCCTTTTTAGTCTTCCTTCAAATCTAGTTTTATCTTTGAAACGTGCAATTTCTTGTCATTTGAAAATTTTCAATTGTATACACTAACTGTTTGAGACTTATCAATTGTGCCTCACCATTTTGAAAAGGCTTTGTAGCCTTTTTCTTGCGTTGTCAAATGTATAGAATGTGCTTCAAAGCTAAATTAAAATAGACATAAAATATTACTTATTCTCCCCCTTCTTTGTTAGAATGTTGATTCTTCCTTTTCCCGTGACAAAGAATTTGTTATCAATCCCTAATGTCACTTCATATTTCACATTTTCATCTAGATTGGAAATCATTTCTATGTTCCCTTTCATGTGGTTGCTACATCCTGAATCTAGAAACCATACATCTTTTTTCTTTTCTTGTGCTACATTTCATGCAAAAAGCATGTTGTGTTGGTTATGATTTTCTTTTGTGAAAATTTCATTTGGTTTGTTTCTAATATCATGTTGTTTATTTCTACATTCATTAGCATAAACGACCCACACTTCTTACAATAATGGCATTGAACTTGAGATTTATCATACCTCTCAACTTGTGCTTGATTTTGGCTTGGGATTTGACTTGAATTTTGATTGTTGCCCCTTCCACTTGAGTTCGAAGTATTGCTTCTTCCACCTATGTGTGGGCTTCTTCCTCTTCCTCCAGCATTTGATCTCCTCTGCTTCTACCTTGACCAATTGAGACTTGTGTCTTGAAGGCATGCTCCATTGAAGTATTTGATGTTCTATTCAATCTATGTTCATGATAAATTAGTGATGCATGAAGCTCATCCACTGAGAATTGTGAGAGATCCTTTGTCTCTTCTATAGCCACAACAATAGGGTCAAATATTGCTGGTACATTTCTTAAAATTTTCTCTACTATCCTCCTTTCTTCAAGTGTCTCACCATGATACCTGATTTGAGTAACCAAATCAATTACCTGTGTGAAAAATGAGTCTATATTCTCAGACTCTTTCATACAAATTGTCTCAAAGTCTCTTCTTGGCATTTGTAGCTTTGTTGTCTTTACCTTTTCCATTCCTTGGTAGTATGTTTAGAGAATATCCCATGCTTGTTTGGACTTTGTTGTTGTTGCAATCCTTAGAAATATGCTTTGATGCACCGCTTGAAAAATATAGAAGAAGGATTTAGAGTCCTTCCTGTTGTCTCTCAACAAATCATTTTCTTCTTGTGTCAAAGCATTGTATGATGGCGAATTTGCTGGTTCTTGGAACACATTTTCCACCAAATCCCAAATATCATAAGAAGAAAACAAAACATTCATTGTAATAGCTTGATAGTCATATTTTTTTTACCATTAAATTGAGATATTTGAAGATTAATCAAGCTTGTGCTTCATGATACCATTTTTAACTGTTTAAAAAATTTCTCCCTACTAATAAATATTCTCAAAAAAAATTCTTACTTCAAAACAACCGTTAACTCTTTCTAATTCCTCAAAATAAATATTCCTCTACTAGAGAATATTTTGTGCTCATAAATTTTTCTCTACTTGTAAATATTTTGTGCTCTAGTAAAGCCTTGAATCTACTCTGATAATCTCCTTGAACCTTCTCTAATAAACTCCTTGAACCTGCTCGATACCACTCGTAAGTTGAAGTAGAGGGATCTATTTTGGACAACACCGCACAATTTATTTCACCCAATTTAACTTGCCCAACCAAAACAAAGTTAAAATCTCAAGAATTTGGGAAAAAGAAACAATGCTGCATGATTAAAGAAATAATTGAATTTAAAAAAGAAGAAGGTTAAAATCAAGAATTTATGCGTAAAGAAATGTGAAAAAACATGTTCGTATCGATGAAAGAAAGAATTGAGTTTCCAAAATATGGGCTAACAAACAAAATACTCCTAACTATTATTTTGAATAAATGAGAATATGTTCTGGTTGGAGTAATCACTGCACCTCTATGGAATCCATAATTTCCACCTGGGGATCCTAGCTGACAATTTGAAGTTTACCAACACTTGCGAGTTTTGTTGTAATGACAAAGCTCTACATGGTATCAGAGCACAGGGATTTGTAATTAGTGCACAAGCAATTTTATTTGCAGGTTCAGAAGATTGAAGCAACAACAAAGAATGGAGTCTAAATTGGAGTTTCCACAATCGACAATTCTTACTCCATATAATTATTTCGAATGGAAGCCAAAGATTCTACTTCATCTCAGAAGTAGAGGCTTATTTCGAATAACCATGGAAACGGAAGTTGAACCAACATCGGCAATGGAGAAAACAAGATATTTCAATCGCATGGACGAGGCCTTCGACATCCTATGTTTATCTATCTCTCCGGAATTGCTATTTCATGTTGAATCATGTTCAACTCCAAATGAAGTATGGAAAATTTTGGAAGGATTGTTTGGAAAACAGGATGAAATGCAAGGTCACATTCTCGAAAATGAGTTAAACTCATTAGATCCGAGAAATTTTGAGAACATTCAAGATTTTTTCACAAGGTATAAAGCCTTGTTGGTTCAGCTAAAAGGATGCGGGATCGACAAATCCAAGCAAGAAAATCAGTTCATTCTTTCCATTTTATCAAAACTTGGTCCAGAGTATGCAGTATTCGTCTCTACATTCCACACAGTCAGATTTGCAACTGGTGCAGCTTGGAAGATGCCCTCACTAGATTCTTTTATTCAGTCTTTGATGCATGAGCAAGATAAGCTCATCAAAATGGGCACACTTAAAAATTCCAAAGCGCATGCACTTACTGTGCATGCAAAAGGAAAGGCAAATTCCAAAGACCATCAGAAAGGAAAAGGGAAGAAGGATCTTGATCCAAGAAAGGGAGGAAATCCCAAACCCCCTGATGGATCATCTGGCTCAAAGGAAAGGAAAGGAATGAAAGGGAAATCAATGTGCAATTATTGCCATCGTGGTTTTCATCTTGAATCTGCATGCATGAAGAAGACTATAGATCTTATGGCGCAGACACTCTAGCAACACAATCTTGGAGACCACATTCCTGAGAATGCCAAGAACAAGTCTGGAGAAAAAGCACCAGATCCAAGAGGTAATGGGCATGCTTTGATTGCTCTTCATTCTGCACCGCAAGAATGGATCATCGATTCAGGAGCTTCACATCATATGGCTTCTTCAAAGGAATCCTTTTCTTCTCTACATGCATACTCAGGTCCTCCTATTCTCATGGGGGATAATTCTGTAGTTGCAGCAACTGGACAAGGAAGAGTGCAATTCGAAGATGGAAGTTTTGAGAATGTCTTGCATATTCCAAGGCTTTCTGTGAATCTTCTCTCAGTGTATCAGATGACACACACAGGCAGCGGAAGGAAAGTGGAATTTACCCCAGATTCCATGAGCATTTATGACATGCAAACCAACTTGAAGATTGCATCTGGAAAGGTAAATGATCAATCTCGCAGCCTGGACCCAGGTTGGATTCCCCCGAGCTGCGTTTGAGGACTGTATTGATTCTCTGAGCTGTATTTGAGGGGTGGGTGAGGGAGGGGGTGTTGGAGTAATCACCGCACCTTTATGGAATCCATAATTTCCACCCTGGGGTTCCTAGTTACCGGTTTTGAAGTTTACCAACACTCATGTAGTTTTGGTGTAACAACAAACCTCTACACATTCACATAAGAGTATGGAGGTTTTCACTCCTTCACCAGTTAAATTTGAGAATTTTTACAAAGATTTACACTTTATTGGTTATTGCGCACAACACACATTAAAAACAATAACTTGTTGTTTTACCCGCTAGTTAAAATCACCTCCACGATTTTCTCTCCCGACCTCACGATTTTCTCTCCGACCTCACAAGCTTACTCGAACTTAAGAGGCTGCGGCAAGAATACCCGGGCCTCGCCGAGTAAAAGTATGCAACACATGATTCACCAACTCTGCAATGAGTTTTCTCTGCTCTTAAATGTTTGATGTGTTATCGGTGTGGAGGAATTATACATGGGAATGGATAACTCGTCTTTGTTGTCTCAAAAAGAAAATTGTAACCTGCAATAAAAATATCCTTGCTTGATTTGTTTGTGTACTTCAGCTATGGTTGCGTGTTAGTCATTAATGCGGCCATTGGGAGAAATTTTCCAACAATCACGATTTCTTCAGGGGAAATTATCTCCATTAAAAGAGAATCTCGGATTTGGCTTTCTCATGGGGAGTCTAGCATAAGATGGTTTCTACATTTGGTAGGTATGTCCCTAATTTTTAATTTTGCTCTCAATCTTTGGCTTATCCAACCTTTTTTTTTATTGCCACTTGTGGCTAACTCCAATCACACGAATGCCAGTCTGTGACTCTCATCATGGAATGGACCCCATGCATAAGATGGAGAAAAAGCTTGTCATTGCTACCATTGCCTTTATATTTCAATGGTCTACCTCATCTAAAATTTAGAAATCCATTTAGAATATTAAAGAAGAAACGAATAAGCTTATAAAGAAGATTAGGATGTGGATCAACAAACTCAAGATTTTGTCCTTGATTTAGGCTCCAACCATACTCGCAACACTACATTATTTGATACCGTTGAATTCTAGTAGCGTAACAAAGCTCTCGTTTCCCATGCTCTGTTACCTATGGTTCTGATAGGAAGGAATTTAGGTAGAGGCTGGAGGTCTTAGAAAAGAAAAATTACCTTCTCATCACGCTCGTCTGGTGAATAAGAATAATGGAATTCTTCCCTCTAATATGTTTGGCTCTTCCATGGACTCCCCAATTGGACTTCTCTCTGCTAATGATGTAATTGATGGATGAATTTGACCTAACTACAAGTTCTCCAACTATTAATTTATCTTCTAATATTTTATGTTATAAATTTAGTCTATTTGACGATCCTTTTGAATCTAGGTTTTTTTATATGAGGAGGAAATATAGCTTTGTTTTCAGTTATGATGATGCAAGAACATCAACATTAGAGTTATCTGGGAGAATGAAGATGATGATAATGATGGAGGCGATGCAGGGGAGAGTAACAAGTAAATGTATACAAAATTGTTATCGATGATTGGTTGATGAACCATGTACAAGAAGGGATTTCCCAGAGAAATAATGGATATATTGATTGGCAACACATGTGCTTGACTCGACTGAATGGTTACTCTTTTATATGGATTTAAACAATATTTATCCTTGCAGGTAAAACATTGAAGTGAAGAAGATCAAGAAGGAAAAATATCAAAGATGAAAACAAAGGAAACAAAGGCAAAGATGAAGAAAGGACCTCAAGGAAAAATTATCATTAAAAAGAGAAAAAATATACTAATATGTACTAATTCTAGAAGTCTATGTAGGAATGAGATGTGGAGAAATATGAGTGAAAGTAGAGATGAATATTTGTTGAGACAATCATAGAAGTATTGTAGATAAATCACAGGGAATAGTTAGAAATATTATTGGAAATAGTCTAGAAAATAACTAGAACTAATATTTAATTATGAATTAATTGTTATGGTCACCTATAGTTATATAGTGCCCTTTGCTTCATTACTACATTTGTAGTTTTTTAAAGAGATATTTTGTACATTTAATATATTATATGATAGAATGATTTAATTAATATAATTTCTAAAGAAAATCAACTTATCTATGTGTCCCTTCCTTCATTACTAGATGTGTGTTTTTTTGTTGTTGCATGCTATGGTATATCATTTGGTGTCAAAGCTTAGGGTTTCAACCTTTGCTCCATTTCAAAAGATGTGTGATTATATCCTGGATCGATCCTCACCACAGAATCCCTTAATTCACATGGATTGTGCAGAGTGAGTGGTGAGGATTACTTTAGCTTGCATGAATCAGGATTGTGCAAAGTGGCTAGACATGAGGTACACTAGCATTTGCTCCGAGAGGTGCAAATTAAACGCCAGAAGTGGGGAATGTGGAAAACAATAATAAAGTGAAATAAATGGAAATTTTAGTTTCTATATGTATTTTAAAGAATGTAATAGGAGATTAAATTGAGCTACACTAACATAATTTTCATAGAATTTATTTGAAAAAAACATTTATTACAAAATAAAATTCTTCAAACCTTGTAATTTATCAAAAATATATTCACAATTTTATATTAAATTTTTCTAACAAAATTCCTCAATGCATATCGATTGAGTTTTTTCTTGTATGTGGGGTGATGTTTGTCCAGAATGCTTTTGAGTGCACCAAAATTGTAGCTACTTCCTATATTTTTATATTTTTTATTTTGAGTTTAATGGAAGAAATAAAATAATAATAACCAATCAGAAGAAGCAAAAATTTGTTTCTTAAATTTTAGAACAAATGACCGTCACTCTATTGTCACTCTGCCATGTATATCCATACCAATGACCACCAATTACCTATTGAAGAAAAGGGTTGCTTGTAGTATTAGTATATTTCATAATAGAAGCACCTAAGTGTATATAGAAAATTCGAGTTTATTTTTCTTCAATATTGGTTGTTCTAGTTACAAATCTATTTGATTGAGAATGAATTACCTTGATTGACAAAGTATGAGCCCCACAGGGTATAACTTGGAACTAAAAGTTGTAATTTTCCACATTTAATGTGCGAGATATGATAAGCATGTTCAAATAGAAAAAAAAAAAAAACTATCACATGCTAAAAACTCCCTCTCCCCAATAATAAATATATGAGATTATCAATCTTTTCCACCCCTCGTCACTCAGTTATCGGCTTCCCATATTGTAAAAAAAATCAAATAACAAATATTTGAGTATGAGAAATGCAATATAACGAAATTATATTATCACATTTTCAATTGAAAATGCACAGAAATAATCTTGAAACTCCAATGCAAACTTTGAAGATTCTTCTTTTCATCTCTAGCCATGGAAAAAGTTCCAACCTATCCTCAAGACTCCTAAATTCAAACTAAATTACAAGCTCTCAAGTCTCAACCTCCCAAACAATACAATGTCCTCAAATGTGATGCCGATTTGATGCTCTCCCGAATTTCCAATATTTACAGACCATTCACCAAGTCAATTTTGAACTTCACTCTCAAAGCTCTCCTTGAGACTCTAACAACCCAAAGTTGGCTTTCAACATTTCAGTGCTCAACTCTCTAACGACAAAATGTACTCTCTTTAGTAGCAGGCATTCTTTCACAAAAATACATGATAACAAATCAATAATGATCTCTTCCAAGAAATAAAAAACGCTTGGTTAGTATGGTTGGTTGGACAATGAAATTTACAATTTTATCTCAATTTATAGGAGAGGGTGGGGGATGAGTTGACAAGTGTAGTATAAGAATACAAAACTTTAAGAAAAAATTTGGGGACCTTAAATAATAAAATATCCATTGCTTTAATTCTTTAAAAATATATCCAATTTTTATTTAAATTATAGACCTATTTCATTATATAACTTTGTGTACAAGATTATTACTTCAGTTATGACTAAGATTGAAAAATTTATTATCAAGGTTTACATTGGAAGAAAAAAATGGTTCTTTTCAATAGGAAAATTCATGATGCAATAGGCTATGCACTTTGTGACGGTGGACAAAATTCCAGCATTAGTGATGGAGATTGACTAACCAAAAGCCTATGAAAAAGTTAGTTGGTTGTACTTAAGATTGTTGTTTCTTTTCAAGTAATTGGGAGATTTGGGGGATTTGTATTAATTAAAAAAAAAGTGCAGCAAAGCCGCAGAATAAGTACAACCATATAGGTTCAAACGATGTCCATCCATCATTTCTGGTTTTAGATATCCAAAAAAATTACTATATTCTTTATTGCCAAACACATATACTACTTAGGTCTAAGAAAAATTGATATTGTATTTCTTACATAGAATAAACTTTCACAATGTAATAAAAAATAGAAAATTGCATAACTAAGATGGATAACTGGCCAAATTATTTTCTTTATAATTGTTGTCAAAAACTTCCTTTGGCCTTGTCTTTCATCTGGGGTTCATTTTTTCTTGTATTTCATCTTCTTCAACCTAATTCATCTAGCTCACCTCAAGGGGCTTTGCAACCTGAATCACACGAGTGAAAAACCAATCCCTCTCTTCCAGCACAAGTGGATCTTTCTTGGTTATCAACTTTTGTTCTTCTGTGACTACAACCCACCAGGTTGGTTTTAGATGATGTTTTTTAATTGTTTTTGGCCCTTTTAAGTTTTGGGCAATTCGCTATTAAATGTTTTTTTTTTAAATAGTATCTACATTTGAAAGAAACTTTTGTGTTCAAGAATAACTTTCATTTTTCAGAATTATTTTTACTTTTGTTTGAAAGCAGTTTCCACACATACACCACACACCACACACATATAGACATTTGTTTTTGGTTCAAAACTTATGAATTAGTATCTTCCAAGGATTTTCCAATGCTTAAAGAGAATCAAAACCCAAAAAAGCAAATGAAAATTTGAAAATCTAAAAGCAAATGAAAATTTGGAAATCTAATCCAAACAAGAGTTGAGGAAAGGAAATTTGTCAATAAGATGAAGAGGTCAAAGACTCTGAAATTACCCTCAAAACACAATCCTAATAAAATCCCTAATAAAATCCTCAACAAAGTCCAGGTATTATAATGAAATCATTGTCTTACAACTAAAACATCTCTCACTGTGGAAATAGTTATGGCTGGCCGTCTCTTGAAGTATAAGACAATTAGAATGTGGGATATTCTCCACAATATCACCAAAACAAACTGTACCCAGATTACCATTTGAGTTAAGAGAACCAGATCCTCATCCACCATCCATATTTGTTCCCATAGATTGACCAAGACTAACTTCCACATGCTAAGCAAGCACCAAAATAGAGATATTGTATTTTCTTAAATGGACTGGAGGAAAAGATTGACTGGAGCAAAGCACCATTTGTTGCCTCTTACAGGAGATTTGAGACCAAATCCTACCAGTAGCCAGGCAACGCGAAAGAGGAAAAATATGGTTCATTAATCTTCCATTTCCAAACATCAAATAGGATCTGCAAAAAAAACCTGGGCTCTTTTCAACTCTTCAATGGTCTGTTCTTCCCATATTTCCATCAATTCTAGTCTACCTCTCAACTACAATGACTACGATTATGCTTCTCACTCAATGGCATGGGTGCGGGAAGACAACGAAATTGAAATTCAAATGGAGGCAAACAGAGGATGAGATGTAACAAAGACGGGGAGCGGTAGCGGAGATGGAGTGGGCCCATTGGAGTGATACGAACGATGCCCGAAGACAGACTCAATTAAGAATGACAGACAGACAGTCCAAACGGGAGGACGAAGCTGGCAGCATGTTACCTTTGTCAAATTTTTACTCGACATAAAGAGTGATGATAACGTGTTTTGATTGGATGGGGTGAACACTGCTTACTCTTTTGATTGGATTGGATAAGGTGAAAAGTGTTTGCTCACTCCACTGCAACAAATATAAGGCCTTTAGCATAATTACTAGGGAATAGTGAAATGTGTTTGTGTTTTGATAGCAACATTTTTCTCAGTAGCATTGTGAAGATGAACACTACCTCCTTATATGGGGGTTTTGACGCATTTAGAGAGGTATGTAGTAGAGTTATATATCTCATATTAAAATCTGAGTGAAGAGATTTTGTAAGCAGACGTTGTGTGGAAAATTCATTGCTACTCATAAAGTGTTGTTTACCAGTGAAAGAGTATCCATTGTAGAAGAAATAAGTTGCTTATGCACTAAAGGGAGTCATCATGTGACTTAAAGGAGCACATGGAAGAAAGAGAGAGATTGGTTATGCCACCAAAATATAATATAAAACACCAACATATGAAGGAGATAGATTTGACCAAAGAAACATTACAAGGAATCACTAGAAATCAAAGTAGCGATAGCAAATTTGGTTTGAACGTATGCACTCCGGTTTGACTGGGACCAAGTATTTTTCAACTGTCATCTCCATGTCTCTGATTTTCTCGACATCGATTAGTAATGGACTTCGTGGTAGGTTGTGGTCATATAAATCTAACTTAAGTTTGCAGAGATCAGCACAGGAATTAATCCCTACAAAAATTACTTTAGGGAATCGAAGGAGCACTATCTTGAATGTTTTTTGCAGAAATGAAATTGGCTCATCCAAGAAGTAGGCTGAAACGTTGTTGTATATGAGGAAGCTACGCATCGCCTGCTTTTGTTGCAAAATTGCTAGCTACAATGGTTCTTTCTTCATGCCCAAGCACAAGTTGCACATCAAGCACAGATTTCTTCCATACATAATTCACTCTATGTATTGCCAAGATTAAATTACATCCATATCTGTATCTTCTAGTATTCACTCCTTTGCATTGGTTGTGAGAAAAAAATGAAGGGATTGCTGTAGCTACAACATTCTTTTTGTTGCTGTTGGCATCGCAATTTGGGGCGAGGTTGAAAAAATATTACCAAAGTTCTTGTTTACAGAACTAGTGGATTTATCCGAGTGTTAATATTCTCATATTTCAGAACAACTAGCCTTTCAAGTGAACAATATCTTTGAGGACTGTTAGAACTGGTGGGAAAATTCTTGTGCCTATCTTGTTGGAACCTCAAAGGGTTTTTAACTCCCGGTTGTTGATACTGTCATGTATCGATTGTATCGCTATTTTGCTGGTATTGGAATTGATGGTTAGTAGAGGTGCTAGGACATGAGTTGAAAAGGGCATGGGACTTTTTCCATGGTTCTAGGATACATGTTGAAATTTGGAAAAATTCCAAATAACAATGAGAGAATAAACTCCTTCTTTTATGGGAAAGTAAACTATTTCTCAACGATAGAGTTTTAACTCAGAAAACAAACTTTTATTCCATAAAAATTGTTACAAATTCTTCCTCTAGCAGAGGGATATACAAAATATGTGACTGCTTCAAACACACTTTACGAAACCTTCCTGTCACTCAAAACAAAACACTCTGTCTCTCTCTGAAAAATACGTTGTTGTGTATTTTCAATTTCCCCTTGTTGTGCATAAAAAATGACTCTGTTCTGTTTTAAAAAACAAAAACTATACAATAGCCTCACGGGCCTTTTCTTTATATATGCGCCGCACATATTAAAACATATAAAACAATAAACAAAAACTTTAAACTATTCAACCAGCGGGCGGCGGGCCCCACCGCCATGGCATTGCGCATGCGCGACGAACGCGCGGTCGGCTCAAAACAAACTTCGAAATTGCGATTTCACATGATTTTTACGTCATTGAACGGTCGCCATCGCAAACATTCGCGATCAAATCATATGGTGGAACAAAATTTGAAATCGTTTTGCGATGGTGTGCGATACGTGCGATGATCGCGCCATGAGTACAACGGCGGTAACTATTGGATTTGCGATATTCGTGTGCGCGATTTGCGATCGCATCGCAAATCTATTATACAACGCCGCGTGGTCTGTGGGACCCACGGGCCTTCTGCTTTATGGGAGGGCGATTGTTTATATATATAACATATATATATATATATATATATATATATATATATATATATGTTCGTTCCGCACGCAGAACTCGCCATATCAACAAGACAGTTTGCAAGATATTCTTGTGTTTTATCTCCACTGCCATTACTCCGCCGATTTAAATTGGTAAGGCTTTAAAGCCTGATTCAACCCTGTAATCAAAGCTCTGCCTGCTGGCGTGACTTTGTGTCTTGCATTAAACTCTGCTGATAAAAATCGGCTACCGCCTTGATAAAATATCAAAGGGATCAAAATCCCATTTGTTCTGTACTGCACCTGTAACGCTTTCCAATTATTTTGTAATTTGTTCAAGATTGCAGGCAACCGTCTTAGCCTTGGCTTCAATGTGCTGCAATCTTTCACTTCTGCATTTACTTCTGATTGAATTCAGCAGTTGGAATTAATTTCCAACACTCCCTTTAATTTCAGCTAACAGGTTTTCATACCCATGCATTTCTAGCTTTCGCAGTGGCTTTTAACAGGGATATCTACAAATTGATCCTCTGTTCTGCAATGCTGCAAAACAATCTCGCCATTGCTTACCAATTCCCGTATGAAATGAAACTTGGTGTCAATGTGCTTTGTTCTTTTATGAAAAACAGAATTTTTAGACAATGCAATAGCTGAGCTATTGTCACAAAAGATCACTGTCCCTTTTACCTGTTCTTGACATAAGCTTCTCAACATTTTTCTCATCCAAACTACTTGACACGCTGCTGCTGTAGCTGCCACATATTCCGCTTCTGCTGTAGATAATGCTACAATGGGTTGTTTCTTAGAAGCCCATGAAATGGCTCCTGAACCCATGTGAAAAACATAACCGGAAGTGCTCTTCCGATCATCAACACTTCCAGCCCAATCACTGTCCGTGTATCCAACTAAATCTGAACATTCTGAAGTAGTATAAAGAATACCAAAACTTTTAGTACCTTTAACATACCTCAAAATTCTTTTTGCTGCTTGCCAATGTGTATCCTTTGGCTTTTCCATGAACCTGGAAATCAAACTAACAGCATGCATTATGTCCGGCCTAGTTGCAGTCAAATACATGAGGCTGCCAACTATGCTCTTGTATAAACTAGGATCAAAATCCTTGCTGCTGTCCTCTCTGCTGAGCTTTAATCCCATCACTGTGGGAGTGATTGCTGCTTTGCATTCCTGCATGTTAAATCTTTCAAGCACCTCATTAACATACTTTGCCTGTGAGATGAAAATCCCACTTTCATCTTGTTCTACTTCTATTCCTAAGAAGTATTTCAACAAACCCATATCAGTCATTTCAAACTCTTCTTTCATGACTGTTTTAAAATGTTCAATAAGGCAATCATCATTACCTGTAAAAACAACATCATCAACATACAAGACTACAATCAAAATTTTACCATCTTGTTCCTTGATGTAGAGGGTAGGTTCTCCCTCACACTTCTCAAAACCATTTTCCAGTAGATATGAATCTATCCTACTGTACCACGCTCTTGGCGCTTGCTTCAGCCCATAAAGAGCTTTCTTCAGTTTGCATACCTTGTGCTCTTGGCCTTTCTTCTCATAGCCGAGAGGTTGATCAATGTAAACCTCTTCCATTAACACTCCATTTAGGAATGCCGACTTCACGTCCATTTGGTAAACTTTCCACTTGTTTTGTGCTGCTATGGACAACACTGCTCTCACGGTTTCCATTCTTGCAACCGGTGCGAAATTTTCCTCATAATCTATTCCATGCTTCTGCTTATAGCCTTTGACAACAAGTCTTGCCTTGTGTCTCTCTATTTTGCCTTCAGCATTACTTTTGGTCTTGTAGACCCATTTAACACCAATGACATCTTTACCTTTTGGGAGTTCAACCAAATCCCAAGTTTTGTTTCTTTCTATGGCATTAATCTCCTCATCCATAGCTTCTATCCATTTCCTATCTTTAATAGCATCCTCAAAATGAATAGGGTCATCAACATGACAATACAAAGAAAACAAAGAACTGATACCTTTATTTGCTGCGTCTTGTTCATAAATGTCGTTCAAATTTCTGAACTTCTTACCTCTTTCATTAGGTGTACAAATGCTTGAAGAAGCACTTGAATTTCCTCCTTGTGGTGTGCTTGGATAAGCACTTTCATTTCTCCTCAAAGGTGTGCTCTGCTGCTCTTGTGTTGGTGCTGCTGTTTGGGGATGTATTTCAGCCAACTCATCATCATTTTCATCATGAGATAAACAATGTTCAACATTCATTGTTTTCTCTATGCTTCCATCTCAAGCTTCCTCTTCAATGAAATGAACATCTCTGCTCACAATAAACTTCTTGGTTGATGGGTTATACAACCTATAGGCCTTGGATTCCTCATTGTATCCAATGAAAATACATTTCTCCCCCTTGCTGTCCAACTTCTTCCTCAGCTGATCTGGAATGTGTGCATAAGCCACACATCCAAAAACCTTCATGTGTGTGACAGCTTGCTTTGTGCCACTCCATGCCTCTTCCGGCACTTTGTTCATAACTGCTTTTGTAGGGAATCTATTCAAAATGTATGCTGCACAATGTACAGCTTCAGCCCAATAATCATTAGGCAAATGCTTTGCCTTTAACATACTCCTTGCCATGTCCATTATGGTTCGGTTCTTCCTTTCGGCTACTCCATTTTGCTGCGGAGTATATCTAGTTGTAAACTGCTTTTGAATACCATTTTCTCTACAAAAACGTAGAAAATCTTTAGATATATACTCACCTCCTCTATCAGTCCTTAAGACTTTGATATGCAGCCCACTCTGGTTCTCAACAAGTGCTTTGAAATTGAAAATTTTTTCAAACACTTCACTTTTGTTTTTCAAAAAGTAAACCCAAGTTTTTCTTGTAAAATCATCTATGAATGTTAACACATAGTGGCTGCTTGCAAGTGATGGAGTTTGCATCGGTCCACACACATCTGAGTGGACAATCTCTAAGGGTGCTTTTTCCCTTATGCTTTTCTCGGAAGGAAAACTTTCTCTGTGTTGTTTCCCAAGAATACAACCTTCACAAAGGCTGTCCAGTTTCTCTATCAATGGTAAACCACTTACCATTCCTTTTATGTTCAACAAATTAAGACCTCCAAAGTTGAGATGTCCAAATCTCAAGTGCCATAACCAATTATCATCTTTTGGTTCGCTTTGGTAAGTCTCCTGTGCAACTGCTGCTTTCTCTTCACCATTCTTCAAGTCTGCTCTCATTCTGAGAGGGAACATCCTGTTCCTTGTCATCTTCACTTCAGCAATACATTGTTTGCTGGGTGGTTTATCCATGATGGTACAAACATCATTATCAAAGAAAAAATTATACCCCTTATGGACAAGCTGTCCAATACTTAAGAGGTTACACTTCATTCCTGGAACATAATAAACATCTGCTATGGATTTCTTTGCACCTAATCTTGTTAAAACATTCACATCTCCTTTTCCCATAACATAAACTTTGCTATCAGTTCCTAGTGTGACTTGTGACTGCACACTTTCATCTAACATAGAAAACATTGCTAAGTTTCCTGTCATATGGTTACTGCAACCGGAGTCTAGAAACCATAAATCCTCACTTTTTTCTTCAGCCATATTACAAGCTAAATTTTTTTTATCTTGGCTGATATTTTCTCTAGTGAAATTTGCACTAGTTCTACTTCCCATATCATGCTGCTTCTTTCTACATTCATTAGCATAATGACCATATTTTTTACAATAGTGACATTGGACATTGGACTTATCATACCTCTGTCCTTGAGCATTCTGCTGACCACTCTGCTCGCTGCTGCCTTGGCCTTGATGCTGATTTGGATTGCTGCCCCTTCCTTGAGCATTTGCTGGACTGTTCCTTCCACCTCTGTTTTGGCTTCTACCTCTTCCTCTTTTGTTTCCTCTACCTTGCCCTCTTCCTCTTCCGAAAGACATCTGGGTCTTAAAGGCATGTTCCAGAGATGAGTTTTCACTTCTACCCAATCTCTGCTCATGAGTCATCAATGATGCATGTAGCTCATCCACTGTGAACTTTGTGAGATCCTTAGTCTCCTCTATGGTGGTGAAAATCACATCGAATCTTGAGGGTAGACTCCTCAAGAGTTTTTCCACAATCCTCTTCTCTTCAAGAGTCTCTCCATGAGATCTTATTTGTGTGACCATTCCAATCACATGAGTGAAGAATGAGTCAATAGTGTCTGACTCTTTCATACAGAGAGTCTCAAAGTCTCTCCTCAGCAACTGAAGTTTTTCTGTCTTCACTTTTTCCATACCTTAATAGGTTGTCTTGAGAGTCTACCATGCTTCTTTGGATCTCTTGGCTGCTGCTATCCTTGGAAACACACTCTCATGCACTGCTTGATACAAAAAGAAAAGAGCTTTGGAGTCTTTCTTCCTATTGCTCTTCAGCATCTCTCTTTCTACCTGAGTTAACATATTAAACTCGTGCTCATTTGCTGGCTCTTCAAAGTCTTCGTCAACAAATTCCCATAAGTCTTGGGAGACAAATAATGCTCTCATAGTTATTGACCAGTAGTCATAATTTTTCCCATTAAATTGTGGGAGATGGATATTTCCCATACCCATACCAGTGTTGGCTCCAGCCATTCTGCACTCTTAACTATGATTAAAAAACACTTGACTGTGTATATAAAATGACTGACTATTTTTCAATAGTAACACAAAAACTGTATAGAGAAATACCTTTGGATTCTTCTTGTCTGAGTCTTCACACTGCTAGAGAAGCTGCTGCAACAAAGAACTCCTTTCCTTCAGCTTATTTGACCTTCAAATAGCCTGGACTAGCTCTGATACCATGTTGGAATTTCTGAGAAATTCCAAAATAACAATGAAGAGAATAAACTCCCTTCTTTTAACACAGAGAAATTAAAATATTTCTCACTGAAACAGAGTTTCAACTCATAAAACAAACTTTTATTCCATAAAAAATGTTGTTACAAATTCTTCCTCTAACAGAGGGATTTACAAAATATGATTGACTGCTACAGACGCAGTGCTTCTCTAAAACAAATCTCTGTCTCTCTCTCTCTGAAAAAATACGTTGCTGTGTATTTTCCAATTCTGCACTACTGTGCTTACAAAACGACACTATTCTGTGTACAATACAAAACATTGTATTTTGCCTCATGGGCCTTTGCTTTATATATGCCGCCGCACATATTAAAACATATAAAACAATAAACAAAACATATAAATAAAACAACCAACCGACTGTCGGGCCCACCGCCATAGTGCATCGCGCATAGCGCATTGAACGCGCGATCAAACAAAACAAACTTCTAAATTTGCGATTTCACGATTTTGCGATGTTGCGATGAGATCACATCACAAACATCTACGATCAAACATATGGCAGAACATATATATAACATGCGGTTGTGCGATCGTGCGATGGTGCGACGATCGCACATCGTAATTTCAACGAAACTCTAGTGATGGGCGGAGGGTGATTGTTGTAATATGCGATATGTGATTATGCGATGGCGCAACCATCGCACATTGCAGATTTCCATATCAACAAGACACTTTGTTCTTCAAAACTGAAAGATGCGCTCTGCGATCTGCGTTAAAGCGCTTAAGTGGTAGGGACCACTTGTCCAGCCTCTTTAGATATTTAAGTCCTCCGCCTGTTTAATCAATTTCATTCATTTCTGGTTGTTGAGGGCGTTAAAGCCCGAAATGACTGTTTTAAATAAAAACTGTTCTTTCGTGCTGTGAAGCCATGAAAGTCTTTGGCATTCAAGTCTGCTGATAAAAATCGGCTACCGCCTTGATAAAATATCAAAGGGATCAAAATCCCATCTGCTCTTTACTGCACCTGTGCGCTTTCCAATCCTTTTGCAATTTGTTCAAAATTGCAGGTAACCGCCTTAGCCTTGGCTTCAATGTGCCGCAATCTTTCACTTCTGCAATTACTGCTGGTTGACTTCAGCAGTTGGAATTAATTTCCAACAAGTACTTGTTTCATTTTGGAAGTGGGTCGTATAGTAGTTAGCTGCTCATTATTAGGTTGGTTGGAAAATTACATTTTGTAATTTTTAATAAATTAATTTATTTTGAAATTTAAGTATGATGGGTTTTGGTATTGTATTATATTAAATATCATTTTTGGGATTCAACTGTGTGTTAATTAATTTTATAACCATTTTTATGAGAGGTAGTTTTAATTGACTAATTTCTCATAATTTTGAATAGTCCACTTAATATTCATTGTATTATTGTATTAGGTGATGCTCACAGAGGTGACGAAATGAGATTGAAACTAGTGAAATAGATGATCCTCATAGAAATGAAGAAATGAGATTGAAACTAGTAAAATAAATCACAGTGTCTTCAGGTATTAACCATTAATAATAGTTATATGTTAGAATTGACCGAACAAATTATCAATATGAAAAACCAAAAAAAATATTAATAACTGTATTAACCACCTAAAATATTAAATATTTCCACCCAATTCACACCATCCATACTTAAAAATAATAATTACATTACGTTAAAATTTACTAAAAATATTCATTTTTGAAAAAGTAGGATCATATGAAAAACATTAAAACTTAAATTTCACAATTTTTTTTTTTATTAATCTCCTTGATAATTTATTTACGATTAAAATGAACGAACTCATAAATAACATATATGTCAGTATCCGAGAATTAATAAAACAAAACTATATACATTTAGAAGAAAAAACTTAAAAGTACAAAGAAAATATATACATTTATAAAAAAACACTTAAAAGTACACAAGTTGATTGTTATATTAACCACTCCTTTGTTTCTCATATTCAACCCAACATCTTATTCTCTCTCAATATGTTGACTTCGAGAATGGTAAACACTCGTACCATTGCAAAGTTTCCAACCTAGATGCATTTAAAGTTCTAAATGCTATTTGAGATGGAAATCATCTAAATGGAGACCACTAATTAAAGTGTAGGTAGGGTATGATCCTCCTATTCATGAACATCTTACCTAATAAGGATATGATAGTTTTTATTTTTTATGTGATTGATTGTTGTGGTTAACAATTGCTTATGTGCGACATGTATTCATTTAATTATGTATGGTTTATGCTTTAAAGGAAGGTTTTGTAAATGGTTAATTAGAGTGTTATATTTATTGTTTTAAAATAAGGTTGTGTAATTATGATACAAGAAACCAATCATAATTGATAATATCTTAATAGTGCTTGATCAATTGTAAGAGGTTTTCTATTATTATAAAAAAAAAAATTAAATTTAAATAGGTTAGGTTGTACTTTGTAATTGAATCTCGCTAACTTCTTCAAATAAGGCACATGAAAGACTAAATGTATCTTGGAGTGAGATGGAAGGGTTGTTTTGTAGATAAGTTATCCAATGGTTTGTAAGTAAGTTGTCCAATGTACTAGATGATCTTATAGGGTCCATATAACTGGGGCATTAAGTTTTTGGTGTATTTTTCTTTAGAGTGATGTTGGTGTATAGAGTTGAAGGTGAAAAAAAACCTAGTCCTCTTTTGCTAAAGAAAACTCTATGCATTTCTGGTTATCTTGTTGCTCTAGTTATTTTAAAGTAGAATTAAGTATCCTTAAGTATGCAAAAATGGATTCTCTAGTGTGAAGTGTGATCCATTATTAAACCTTGTAAGTACCTAGTGAATATAAAGCCAATAACAAGGGGGTTTGGCCATAGATAAATTCATGTGGTGTGAATTTTGTAGAACAATGATAAGTGGTATCATATCCCCATCCTACAAGGGGCGATTTCTATGCCCATTCATGTGGAATTTTTGAACAAAAGCAATGAAAGTAGTTTCCTATGCACTTATTGACCACCTTTTTTTTACCCTCTCTTTGGGAATGATACAAGGTGTTCATTTTCAACTAGTTACCTCAAACTTTAAAGAAGTGATATTAATGGATTTCACAATAACACATAATTTAGAAATATGATCCATGAAAACTTCAACAATTGTAGTGGATTTAAATTGGAGTGCTAAGGGAAAGAATTAAGGAGCATATTTAGAAAGGTGGTTGACTACCATTGTGATGATTAATTTATTACTAGCTTTCAAGAACCTGTAATAAAAGACAAGGAGAGGTCAATCTAAATAGTGGATGGGATTGGTAGTGCTTGCAATACCCTAGGAAACCTCATAGTATCACCCTTATTTCTTCAAAAATATTCACATGCCACTATAAAATCTTGGATGTATAATTTCATGTATTCTAAAAAGAAAGAGAGCTTAGCTCATTTCTAAAAATTTTGAACTCAAAAATGGCCCTTCTTTCTAGTATAGGTAAGGACCATTCAAAAAGGGATAATCCCTCGTATTTTCTTGATAAAGCATGAACTACCACATTTTCTTTACCTATACCAAATATTATCTCACAATCAAACACAAGAATTTTGGTGGCCCACTTATGTTTTGTTGGTAACCATAACCTCTATTCTAGAAAATGCTTCAAACCATGATGATAAATCTTTATCTAGAATAATTATCTAGCAATATATGGGAACTGAGTCTCTATTGCAAGAAGGGTGGTCATTTTTTTTCTCACAAGCTAATTTTCCAAGACAAAATCCTTCTTGATGACATTCATTTCTTGAGATTACTTTTCTTATGGGAGTGATCCAAGGAGACATGCCAAATTATAATAGTGCTCAAGGTGAAACTCTTATAATTTGACATTTCTAATCTAGATATAGATAATCTGGAATATCCACAATCTTCATTTTTCTGTCTACATTTTGAGTCTAGAACAAGACTCATCTTCACTAAAAAACCTACCAAGAAAAGAGGAAACCAAGGTCAATAAATACAGGGAGGAAAGAATGGAGAGAATGAGAGGAAGAGAAGAACCAAATAGCGTGATACAAGATAATAAGCTTTATTTAATTTAATTAAATTTACATTTTTATTAATTTATTAGTATACATTATTATGAGAATTTGTTTTAATTGGATTAGTACTTTTAATTATATTAGATTATTATTATAATATTATTAGAAAAGCTTTATTATTAATATTTACACTTAATAATTTATTAGGAATATAAATTTATTTAAATTTATAATAATGGAGTTTAGAAAAGTTTAGATTTTGTTTTAATTGATAAAATAAGGGATGCTAAATGTACGGAAGCTTTATTAATATAATTAATAAGAAAGCTATATTATTAAATAATAATATCAAGAAGTAATAGTTTGTCCTATTACTACTAATATTTATAGATTAATAATAATAGAGCTTGAATTTTTAATTTATTTTCACTCGATATAAATTAATGAGGATGTTTTAATAATAGTTTAAGATAAGCTATTTAATAATGGAGATTAGGTAAGTTTAAATCTTGTTTAATAATGGATATTTCTAATACGTATTTCATTAATCCCCCACATATATGATTTTTTTTTTTAGCATTATATGGTTAGATATAGATATATTTGAATAATCTAGATTAGATCTATTTTATTTCTAACACTTATATTATGAAGAGAAGTAGAATTTTACATTATTTGTGTTTATTGTGTGCAGGATATATGTTTGGGATATAAATCAATACATTTAGGAGCTATAGCAAGGTATTCATCAACCACAACACTTTGGATCAAATGGATGATTTATTAATTATTTTTCCATAGATCAAGGGAAAGTTTGTGGGAACATTCACCTGGAAACAAGGTGTGACATCCATTTTTAATCCCCATATTTTGTAAATTTAATTAATATTGTTAATGTTGCATAAACAACATGAATACTATTCCATAATTTATTATGATTTAAGTATTCGTTTAATTTATGTATCTTTAGAACCGAGGAAGAGGACAACTATCACAAATCCTAATGCCTAGGAGAGAAGGTTCATCGAACGGAAAGTTGTGAGGGGATTGTGAAACCCTCTATATTTTGTGAATTTAATAATATTTGTTTTTCTTGAACTAGTAGTTGAACTACCAATTGATAACATTTATGAGAAAATGTGGGAGAGGATACCAAATTTAATATGGGATGCTCACCATTCTAGAGCCTTCTAATATTTTACTCGCAAGCAAAGGTATGAACATAAAATTGAAGGTTGGGAGTAGTGCTCATGGGACATACACACATAGAGGATAATGCAGATAGAATGAGAGAAAATGGAAGAGATATTTCATGTGCAAGGACTAGTGACATGTGAATCTATGTGAATAGACTTGGCATACATGTGTGTGAAAATGACATGACTCGAAATAGGAGGTGACTAGAATCCTTCTATGTCACAACCATGTAGTGTAAAAGAAAACTATGGAGTGAAATGGACCATGAATTAGTGACGAAGACTTCATATGAGGTTAGAGGCATGAAAGAATTTATAAATGTTTTTTTTCTAATTGAGACATGGAAGGAATTGGAGAAGGGAAGCATTGAGGAACTACTATATCAATGAGAGCTCCCTTTTGTTCTGTGCAGGCCTCAGGTGGCTATGTTTTGTTGTGCTAATATGCTTTAATTGAGCTTTTGAAGAGAAAAAATTGAGTCTTGTAAGTGAATGTTAGTGGTCTTGACATATTCTACTTGAAATATAAACTTGAGTAACACTCATTCAATGTTTCCTTTAAGGAATTGGATTTGTCTCGGTGGTGGATAGCTGTAAGATAAAACTGTAGTGTAGATAAGCCTAACGTTCGATGGAGAGTGGCTCTCCCCTCATTAGATTCTAGCATTTTTATGTGATTTAGATCAGCGTATCTACCTCCTATTAATGGAATGAAATTATTTTCCAAATCTTTATGTATATTATTATGTTGGTCATTGTACTTGATTGCAATGATGAATTGATAGATGTTGAAAATGTTTGAATGTGTATACGAATGAATAGTTGAGATTTTTATATACTTATTCTTAGTTGAAAACCTCTACTCCTCAAACCATGAATTAATGTTTAATACTTCACGATCATGGTTATGCTAGTTCATTTGTAAATTGCAATAATGAGATGGAAATTTGTGTATTATGCCTTATACTTTAGATATTATTTTCCCTATGAATGAGTTCTATGTATTTAGGTATGTCTTAGGGCACATTGCAAAAAATAGGAAGGAGTTTCATGTCTTGTGAAGAGTTATGCATTAGTGTTATGATGATTTGTTGAATCTGTATAAAAAAGAGTTGGAAGTATTATATATCAATGCTTAGTTAATAGATAGTATTTTATTGATGAATGAATACTTAGGGGTAATTCTTTGAAGTAATTGGTTGGTGAAGGTTATGTGAAGTATGAGGTGTGAGTGGTATGCATGTGTTGATTCAATCCTAAGGTATTCCTTGTAATATGTTAATAGTACTATCCCTTTTGTACCTTTATAGGTAAGCCATATTACTCGCCCATTGTCTTATAATTGATGAAATGACGCAAATCCCCTTTAGTTGTGAGGATTTATAAATTTTGGCCATTGGCCTTCTTTTGTCTATCCTTGATAAAGATGGCTAAATATCATAAACTAGCATTTCCTTAAAAGTGTAATTACAAATTTTATCAACAAAAAGTAGGGACTTTACACACTTCTACCCATTCTTCCATTGCTATGGGAGTATATTTTCATATATTTTTTAATATGCTTATTGACAACACATAAAACTCATAACTTATGAGTTGGGGATGAGGTTTGGTTTCACATTTTTAAGTAAAAAACAAATACCAGTTCATTACAAGTTGAATCCATTGTGATATGATCCATATTCCATCATAGAGCTAAGTTGTAAAATACTTTCAAAATTGATTTACAACCATGCATTGCTCTTCATCTATAATATAACTGCTATGATCATACAATATTGCATTGTGGGATCAAAGTATTGTACCACTTAAAATTTTGAGTGGTATTTATCTGAGTTCATTGAGTTTGTGTAATTTTCCCAGACCATAATTAAATAAGAAACTTAAGGAAAATGAAAAAATAAGTTCATTTCAATCTTTATAATTTTTTTTAAAAAGGAATGATAAAGTGTACTTATCTTGAAATCTTCATGTGTAACTTTAGCATTTTCTCCTCAATGGTTCTATTATTCAAAATATGATGACTCTAGTGGATAGGATCTTTAGCCATCACCATGTCCAAGTGAGAAGTGTATTTTTGTTGGTCATTATGAATATGTAAAAGATTATATACTTCTTTAACTTCACTCCAATTAAGTAATAATTAGAAGATATGTTAAATTTCATGAGAATATTTTGGGCTATCAGCCTGATTCCATGGTTGTTCCATCTTTGGCTTGTGATTCGTCTTTGGAATTTGTGCCACGATCTATTCCTATTGTATTTTCTTCTTGAAATGATGGAAATGAGGATGAAAACCCCCCTCCACTTCCTCACCTTCCTCCATAAGATTCCATTGAGTATCAAATTTCACCAACACTACAACTTCCCATAAGGTTTCGTTCAAGATTAGAGGTATTTCATGAGCTTCCCAACGATCCTATAAAATAACATCATAATTTTTCATAGTTCTAGTGATCCTTCTCTTTTTTGGCCTGAGATTCATAAAATCATCATCTAGAAACATGTTTGAAGAAACTTCATGCCATCCAAATTGGGAAAAAATAATGAATGAAGAATACCTTTCCTTGATTATGAATGATACTTGGGGACTTTTGTTTCTTCCAGAAGGAAGAAAACTTTCGAAATGTAAATGGGTATATAGAGATAAGTATCAATTATATGGAAGTGTTGAAAGAAATAAGGATTAATTAGTTGTAAAGAACTCTGTCAAGTTGGAGTTAACTACAATGAATTTTTTTCCCTTGTAGCCAAAATAAATTCCATCTACCTTGTTTTAGCCCTTGTTTCCTCACATGGATGGGAGGTTCATCATATGGATGTTAAATTTTATTCTTTCATGGGGATATACATGAAGAAATATACATGGAACAACCTCCTAGCTATTTTTGGAGTGATTCTAGATTTGGTTTCTTCCTTACAATTTTTTTCTATGGTCTTAAAAAAGATCCTTAAGGTTGGTACACTAATTAGATATCATTTTTCTTGACACAGGTTTATTTAGACACCATTTTGACCCTAATGTTTACACCAATAAAGTAGGAATCCATTTAATAATCCTTGTTCTCTATGTTGATGACGTTATTGCCACTAGTAGCAACCATTTCACCCATGTGAATTCAATTCTTAGGAAGAAGTTTGAACTAACATATTTAGGATTTTTTCATTATTTACTTGGAATCCAAGTATTACAAACCAAGAATGGAACTTTTATTTCCTAATCTAAGCATGTATGTCACTTCATCATCAATTTCATGTGTAATATTGTAAATATTCCCCTTCTCCCTTTCTTTCTGGAGTCAAGCTCATTGCCACCTACACTACACGTGAAGTTGATGCCACTTTGTACCGTCAATTAATTGGTAACCTATTATATTTGACTCATACCCATCCTCATATTTCCTTTTCTATTGGTATTTTTTCCTAGTATATGCAAGCACCCCATGAATATCATTAGAAACCAACAAAAATGGTACTCTGGTATATTTGTGATATAGTTCAGTTTGGGATACATTACAATTGGCGGGGGGCAGACTCCTTTATTGGTTGGTTTTAGTGATTTAGATTAACTCATGATCTTAATGATTGGAAGTATAATATATTATATGTTTTGAATGTTGATTTTGGACCTGTCACTTAGGCATGTAAAAAGTAGTAGGCTATTTCTCTTTCTTCAACAAAAGTATACTACAGAGAAATGATTAATGCAAGTCAAGAATTCATGCGGCTTCGATAAATTTTTCATTCCAATGACAACATCTAAACATCCTATTGTGCGAAAATTAGAGTGCCATCAAGCTCACTAAATATCAAGTTTATCATTAACATAACAAACACATTGAGGTACAAACACACTTTACCAAAAAGCTCATTCATGATCAAGTTATTGAAGTGATATTTTTCCCTATAGATGATTTAGTTTCAGACATTTTTACAAGTCTCTTCTAGAATAATTTTTTTATAAAATTTGATACATTTTAGGAGTTCATGAAGTTTTTGTTAAGGGGGATTAGGCTCTAGTGCCTCCTTCCCTCTCCTATTGTGTCACCTTCACAAATTATTCAATCCTATCCAAATTTTTTCTTAAGGGGGCATGTTAGGATATTCAAACACTTAGGAGTTATTCAAGTTCAACTTGGTCTAATGTGTTTATTAGGTAAAACTATTTGTTTAAGTATGCAGTATAATTAGACGGTCCCGATATATTATAGAGATAGAATGATTTGATGGTTCATATTCTCCTCAATACTAATGGTTATTGATTCATGGTTTAAGACTCAATTGGCCCATGATATTTATTTACAAATAATGGAGAGTCATGGATGATGATAAATTATGATAACTCTCTTATGCATTTTATTTTTCTTTTACATTAATAAATTTTCCTCAAGTCGACACCTTGGTTGGGGTTGTGGATTATTTCCCTCTTCGATGATTTTAACCATGTAAAAATATTGATGTTATTACCATGATCTAGTTGTGTAAGTGGTTAGTAAAAGTGTTTTCCCTATATGAAATACCCTATTTTCTTAAAAATTTATAGACAATAACATAAAATTTTATATTATGAAAATACATTTCATATTTCAAAGGTTTTTCATCTTGAAATTTTATTGTAGATTTAAGGTTGATAGAGTCAGAGTGATATTCCCACCTATCTAACTTACCTTAATGAGATTTTAGGTGTTTTTGTGTGAATTATAAACTTCACCATCAACACCTACTAAACAAATGTCTTATTATGAAGCCAAGTTGCTAAGTAGGCATTCTTTAAGGGAAACCATGTGCACTACTCTGGTATCGAATAATGTTTTTATTTTGGAATGTGATGTGTAAGACACAATTATTTCTGTTGTGTTAATTCAAAAAGGTGTCCTTTGGCATTCACTAGTAAGTCATTATTTTATTGCAGTTTGGGAAAATCTACCTATGAGAAAAAGACAAATTCCATCCCTCTTGCAATTGATATTTTGTAGCCACATTTTTCTAGACAATGCTTCTAGATAAATATTGATCATGATAGTTTGAATTATTTTCTAAAATATAGGTTATCATTATCAACACAACGTAAGTGGGCCACCAAAATGTTTGGGTTTGATTGTGATATAATATATGATCAAGGTAAAGAAAATGTGGTAGTCTGCACTTTATCAAGAAAATATGAGGAAGACATATCCCTTTTTGGATTATCCTTACCCACACTCGAAAGAAGGGTCACTTTGGATTTCATAAAACTTAGAAATGATCTAATCAATATTTATTTTTGTGCTTGAAATTGAACATCCAAGATTTTATAGGGCATGCGAAGCTTTTTAAAGAAATAACGATGAGAATGTGAAGTTTCCTAGGGAAAGGAAACCACTAACAATCCCAACTACTATGTTGATTGACATCTCCATGGATTTTGTTATAGTTCCTTGAAATCTAGTAATAAATTAGTCATCATGGTGGTAGTCAACCACATTTAGAAATATAGCATTTTTTTTTCCTTATTTCACCAATCTACACCCACCATAGTTGCCCAAATTTTCATGAATCATATTTTTAAGTTACATGTCATGGAAAATTTTATTTTGTTATATAGGCTACCACATTCACAAACAAAATTTTGGTAGGAATTCTTTAAATTTTAAGCTAACTAGCTAAACTTGAACATTGTGTATCATTCCCAAAATGCGGGTCTAGGAAAAGTGGTCAATAAGTACTTAGAAACCTATTTGCATTTCTTTTCTTCAAAAAATTCACACCACCGGGCATAGTCACTACCCCTTGGATGGTGATACGATATCACTTATCATGGTGGTATCAAATTCACACCATATAAAGTTGTATATGGAAAAAAAAACCCTTGTTATTGGCTTCATATTCATTAGGAACTTCCAAGGTTTAGCAGTGGATCAATCACTTCATAGTAGAGACTCCATTCTTTTCATACTTAAGGATATTTATTTTTTACTTAAAATAACTTAAGTGACAAGATTACTAACAATTCTTAGATTGTTTTTTTGCAAAATATGACAATGTGTATTTTCACCTTTAACTTTGTAAACCAATATCATTCTAAGATAAAAGCCACCAAAAACTTAGACCCAACTTATATGGACCCTATAAGATCATCTAGAAGATTGGAAAGCTTTCGTACAAACTAGATTTTCCATCTCACTCCATGATACATCTCATCTTCCATGTGTTTTATTTGAAGAAGGTAATGGGATCTAATTGTAAGATGCAAAATAGCCAATTTAAATTAAAAGGCCTATGCCCATACCATAATTCTTAGAATTCATCAAGCACTATTAAGATAATATAAAATAGTATTAATTAACAAAATTGCATTGTGATATGTTTCTTGTACCATAATTACTAAAAATTACCTTAAAACAACAATATGATATAAAAGCTAACATATGCTTATTAGTTAAGACATTTATCAATAGGAGGATACCCTACACTCTAATGGGTGGTCACCATTATATGATTATCATCTCAAATAACATTTACAACTTCAGATGAATCTAGGTTTTTTTTTCTTGATTTGGATACTTTTCTAATGGTATTCATATTCATGTTGACCATTTTTCAAGTCAACTTATTCAAAAAGAATATTTTTTTGGGTTGAATATGAATGTTAAAGTAGTTGGTTAACATAGCAATTACTTTATCATGTATGTAAATATTTTGAATATGTTTTATTGCATATTAAAAAAAAAATTAATTAATTAATAAATTTAATGATTAAAATAAAATTGAGGTATTTGAAAGTTTTGTTTTTTCTTTTTCATAAATACTAACTAGTATGTTATTTATTAATTTATTTATTTACTTCTTAGTAAATTATTAGAAAGATTTACAAAATGTAATTTATGTGGGATTTAAAATTTTATGTTTATTATGTTGTTGCTCCACACCCATTATCATGTGTTGAATTTTATAGTAAATGAAATGACAGAAAACCATCTTGATTCATTCTGTAACCATCTAATTAAATGCGGATGAACTTCCATTTTCAGCTTTCCTCATATAGCTAAAACACCAAGCAACTAGAACCTTGGAAATGATGGAGTATGGCGACCCCCACCGACAATATAAATAAATGCTGTCTTCCACCTTTGGATTAAGTGATAGCCCTTTTTCGAGTATTGGCTTGCATTCATGGGTTGTACTCTTTTCATGGTATTGGTTATAAGTTTTTTGCGTTTTTCTTTTGAACTGTAATTCTTGTTATTAAAATGTATTTGTGTTAAAAACCCTTAAAATATTTACATATGTGCTCTGCAAATTACATAATAAAAATTACAAAACAACATTATTTGTTTCGCACAAATTAATGATGCATTCCTTTCTTGGAAATGATTTCAACTTAACCCGAGATTCAAACAATTAGCAGAAGTCTAACTGAACCTAAATTATTAAGGGCCAGCCATCTCAACAAGTTAAATTTATCTCAAAAGTTAGCGTGTGTTTCAGTGATGGACGCGTTTAAGAAGAAATGACACACATTCTCTGAAATCCATGGAAAATTTACACCTTGGACCACTGCCTTAGCAACTCGAACACTCCTAAGGAACATTCAGGTATGAGTAATTATCTGAATAATAACAATGCCAGCTAACCTACGATGTCATTCATTTTCATTAGGGTCTAGTTATTAATTATGCCAGCTGCTAAATATTGGATTTTCATACTTAATATTTGAAAAACTCTAGTATCGTCATAAATAATAATAATAATAATGGTTTGTAAATTTATTAATGCTGGCACATTTTGGTCTAACCCAAAAACTGAATTTCGGAATTCCATGTCTGCCTATCAAAGCTTGTTTTTCGGAGGTGCAGTACCCTGCTACGGAAAAGGGAAGCACAACTTCGACAATCCAGGCTTTCGATAATAGCAGCAGCAATGAAAAGCTATGCAAGGCTTTTAGAATTTGGAATGTTTTCTCGAGAGCTTATAATATGCATAAGTTCAGTCTTGGTTTTGATTCCGATTCCGTTTTTATCCTCAGTAGAATCCTCCAATGTCAAAGACAATTTCGAAATCTTATGGGGAACCGTTGGATTGTTGGATAATAACCAAACGGCTCAGCTCACCATTGATCGATCTTCAGGTACAATATTTTAGTTTCACTGACATCCAAAATTCCTTATGTATTGAATGAACGAATTGTATTAATAATTCTAGTTGCTTCACCAAGTAGTCCAAAAATGAAAATGAATACCTCTTCCGCAGCATGAACATGAGCATTAAACTGATCCAAGGGAATTTCGCTGGAACAGTCACTACTTTTATGTATGGTTCTATTTTCAAGCAAGAACGAAACTGTTAAAATTTAAATACACATGCTTAGGATGCTTCCTAACCATTACATAGAGTTCACACAAAGTTGTTGAACAGTGCCAAAATCAAATCGTAATAGTCTACTTAATGGCAGAGATTAAAATAACAACTAGTGAAGCAAATAAAATCAAACAATTTTACTTACTTTCAAGAGTAAAAGGGAAATTCAAAACATCAAATGCATTCACATATGAAGGCTACGAGTTCTTACTCACATTTACATTCACTAGGGGTTTCACTAGGGGTTTGTAGAATTAACATAGTAATATATTTTCAGGACTACAAAGGAGTAAATTCTTTCCCATGAGTTTCTACTGACGATTAGTAAATTTCAATTTGACTTTTAATATAATTTATTCTATTGGGGAATGGGTAAAATGTACTCAGAGCTTAATTTATGCGATGTCCTTGCCTGCAAACACAATCCGCAACCTACAAAACATTCACTGAGCTATGGCTACTGTTAGTGTATTTAAAGCGGTGCTTGAGATTAATTCTCCAACACTCACAATCCTCAACCTGGAAATGAGCTATGGCTACTATTAGTGTATTTAACGCGGTGGTTGATATTAATTCTCCAACACTCCCCTTTAATCACAATTTTCCCCATTGACAACTCCCAAAAAATATCTGAGATAAAAAAAAATTTCACGTGCCAATGGCTTTGTGAATATGTTTGCTAATTGTTCTTCTGACGTGCAATACTGCCACACAATCTTGTTAACTAATACTCTTATGAAATGATATTTAGCATCAATGTGCTTTTTCCTCTCGTGAAAAAACATAATTCATTGATAGTGCGATTGCTGAACTATTGTCATAGAAAATAGTGGTTGTTTCATCTTGTTCATGACATAAATCCTGCAACATCCTTCTCATCCAAACAGCTTGACACGTTGCTTCTGTTGTGGCGACATATTCAGCTTCTGTTGTTGACAATGATACTATCGGTTGCTTCTTGGAAGTCCATGAAGTGCCTTCTGAACCCAAATGAAAAAGATATCCTGATGTGCTTTTTCTGTCATCAACATTTCCTGCCCAATCACTGTTAGTGTAACCAACCAGACCAAAATCATTTGTTGCGGTGTACAAAACGTCATACTCCTTTGTCCCCTTAACATACTTTAAAATAATTTTCGTTGCTTGCTAATATGTCTCTTTGGGTGTCTCTATGAACCTTGAGACCAAACTCACTGCATAAATTATATCAAGCCTAGTTGCGGTCAAATACATTAGTGTGGCCACGATACTTTTGTATAATGTTGGATTGAAATTGTTGCTGCAATTTTCTTTGCTCAACTTCAACCCCATGATAGTTGGAGTTGGTGTTGAATTGTTGTTGTGCATATTAAACCTCTCTAAAATGTCTGCAACATACTTTGCTTGAGAGATAAAAATGCTATTTTTTGTTTTCTTCACTTCTATGCCCAAAGTTATCCTAATAATCCTAAGTCAGTCATTTCAAACTCACTTTTCATGACTTCTTTAAAATCAACGATGAGGAAATCATCACTCCATGTAAAAATCAAATCATCTACATACAAAGCAACAATAAGGAGATTACCATCACTTTCTTTGATGTAGAGAGTAGGCTCACCATCGCATTTGTCAAACCGATTGTCCTTCAAGTAAATATTTATTTTTTTATACCATGCACGCAGTACTTGCTACATCCCATAGAGAGTTTTTCTCAACTTACACACCTTGTCTTCTTAGCCTTCTATCTCATAACTAGGTGGTTGCGCAACATACACCTCCTCTTTCAACACTCCATTCAAGAATGTTGATTTTGCGTCCATTTGATACACTTTTCATTTCTGTTGTGTTGCAATTGACAACACTGTACGTATTTTCTCCATCCTTACGACTGGCGTAAATGTCTCTGCATAATCTCTTCAGTGTTGTTGTTCCTTTGACAGTTAGCCTTGCTTTATGTCTTTCAATCTTACCTTCAATGTTGCTCTTGGTCTTATAGACCCACTTCACTCCAATGACTTATTTTCCTTGCGGAAGCTTCACTAACTCCCATGTTTCATTCTTTTGCTCCTATCTCTTCATCCATTTCCGCAACCCATTTCTCTTATTTGACTGCATCCTCAAAATGGATTCGGTCATCTACACGACAAAACAATGCGAACAAATAATTTAGGCCAGCGCTACTATCAACTTCATTTCTCTCATATATTTCACTTAAATTTCTAAATTTTGTTCTTATTCTTGTGGAAGATGGGCTTGATATGTCACTTGGTGTTGCGGATCTTTGTGGTGTGTTTGGAGAAGCACTTGCTTGGGTGCGTAAAATTTTCCTATTATTTGTTGACAGTGTCACTCAGTGACTGCTTTTTTGATCTTGTGTAGGTGTAGGAGGAGTCACCGTTGAGGGATTACTTGTTGCGGTAAATTCCTCCACGTCTTGATGTGGTATACATGTCTTCACATTGATTATCTTCTCTAAACTTCCATCCCATGCTTCCTCCTCTGTGAAATGAACATATCTGTTGATTTTGACTTTCTTAGTTGATGGATTTTAAAGCTTGTATGCCTTGGATTCATCACTATATCCAACAAATATACATTTCTCCCCCTTGTTGTCCAACTTATTCCTCAACTCATCCTGGACATGTTCATACGCCACACATCCAAACACTCTCATGTGAGTGACATTATGCTTTCTTCCACTCCATGCCTCTTTAGGAACTATGTTCTTGATGCTCTTGGTTGGACACCTATTAATGATATATGTTGCACAAGCAACAACTTCGGCCCAATAATCATTTGGAAAATGCTTTTCTTTCAACATACTCCTTGCCATTTCCATAATGGTCCTATTCTTTCTTTCCGCGACACCATTTTTCTTATGTGTATACCTTGTTGTAAACTTCTTATGAATTCCGTGCTCCCTACAAAAACATAGGAAGTCATTTTTGATGTATTTTCCACCTATTCCCGTCCTCAACACTTTGATGTAGTGTCCACTTTTCTTCTCAACAAAAACTTTGTAGTGGAAGAAGAACTCAAACGCTTCACTTTTATATTTTAGGAATTAAACCCATGTCTTCCTCATATAATAATCTATGAAAGTCAAAATGTAACAGCTGGCCCCAATTGATGGTATCTGCATTGGTCCACATAAATCTGAATGGACAATCTCCAAAGGTGATTTTTCCCTTATTGAATTTCCTGTTGGAAATGATTTTATACGTTGTTTGCCTAAGATTCATCCTTCACATTGGCTGTCTGGTTTTTCTATGACTGGAAATCTCTTCAGCATGCATTTCCTATGCAACAAATTCAAACCTCCAAAGTTGATATGACCAAATCTCAAATGCCATAACTAGTTTTCATCTTTGACCTCTTCTTTAAAGTCTACTTATGTGACAGCTGCAACTTTTCTTTCATCCTTCTGTGAAATTATTGATACTTCTGTTTGAGTGCCTTCTTCCTTCAAGTCTGATTTTAGCTTGAGAGGAAACATTCTATTGTTTGTCATGTGAGCTTTTGCAATCAGTCATCTACTTGGAGGCTTATCTAAGATTGTGCACATATCATTCTTGAAAAATACATTGTATCCATTTTTCATGAGTTGTTCAATGCTTATGAAGTTATGCTTCAAATTAGAGACAAAATAAACATCTGAAATGTACTTCTTCTCTCCCTTCTTGTCTAGAATGTCGACTCTTACTTTGACTATTACAGAGACTTTTCTATTAGTCCCTAATGTCTCTTCAACTTTTACACTCTCATCTAAATTG
Organism: Pinus albicaulis; assembly: GCA_034641835.2. Taxonomy (NCBI): domain Eukaryota; kingdom Viridiplantae; phylum Streptophyta; class Pinopsida; order Pinales; family Pinaceae; genus Pinus; species Pinus albicaulis. The sequence continues at coordinate 317,823,544 of CM076576.1, read as the reverse complement.
GAAATAATTTATATGTTCCCTCTCATGTGGTTGCTACACCTTGAATCTAGAAACCATACATATCCTTGTTTTTCTCGTGCTACATTACAAGCTAAAAACATGCTATCATGGTTCTAATTTTCCTTTATGAAATTTTCACTTGGTTTTTTACTTATTTCTAAATTCATTTGCATAATGACCATACTTCTTACAATAATGAAATTCAACTTGAGATTTATCATACCTCTGACCTTGTGCTTGATTCTAGCTTGAGCCTTGACTTGGATTTTGATTGCTGCCCCTTCCACTTGAACTTGAAGGGTTGTTTCTTCCACCTCTATGTGGATTTCTTCCTCTTCCTCTATAATTTGATCTTCTTTTACCTCTACCTTGACCAAATGAAACTTGTGTCTTGAAGGCATGCTCCAATGAGGAGGTTGTTGCTCTGTTCAGTCCATGTTCATGAGTAATCAATGATGTAATAAGCTCATCCACTGAAAATTGTGAGAGATCCTTTGTGTCTTCTATGGCCACAACTATGGAATCAAATCTTGTTGGAATAATTCTCAAAAATTTCTCAATGATTCTCCTTTCCTTAAGTGTCTCACCATGAGACCTGATTTGAGTAACCAACCCAATTATATGTGTAAAAAATCAATCTACATTCTCAAACTCTTTCATACAAATTGTCTCAAAATATCTTCTCAATATTTTTTGTTTCATTATCTTCACTTTTTCCATGCCTTGGTAGAATGTGTGGAGGGTATCACATGCTTTCTTGGACTTTATTGTTGCTACAATCCTTGGGAAGATACTTTCATGACATGATTTAAAGATGTAGAAGAGGGCTTTAGAGTCCATCTTCCTGTTATCTATCAACACATCCTTTTATGCTTGTGTCAAAGCATTGTATGCTACTGCATCTGTTGGTCCTTAGAAACCATTCTTCAACAATTCCCAAATGTCTTGTGAAGAAAATAGAGCCTTCATTGTTTATCCCAACAGTCGTAATGTTTGCCATTGAATTGAGGTATTTGTGGATTAGTCAAGCTTGCGCTTGTTGCTGCCATTTTAACTGTGTAAAAAAAAATTCTTACTATGTAAAAACTTTTTCCCTACTATAGAATATGTTTCCAATAGACTTTTAACTCCTCAATAAAAACACTTGCGGTATTAATACTTTAAACCTGCTCTAATACCATGTTAAAAATTTAAATACATATGTGGAGGGTGCTTCCTCAACACACAAATTTCACACAAAGTTGTGGAAATGTATTTAAAAAAGACAACATAGTTGCGGAAATCAAATCATAATAGTCATCCTTTTAATATATAGTGGCAGAGATTAAAATCGCAACTATAGTGGAGAAAATAAAGTCAAACAATTTTACTCACGGTGAAACAGAGTAAAATGGAGTGGTTGTGGTAAGAAAGATACGTGAAATTTCCAGATCCATATTGCGAGTAACCAAACTTTATATTATAACTTGAAAACATGAGATACATTCACATATGGAGGCTCCTTCAATAGTAAAACAAGAGTTCTTACATTCACCAGGGTTTGTAGAATTAACACACGTAACATACTATTTTCATGCACCCACCAAAATTTGCTCCACATTCGCCACAATACATTCAACCTATTCTTTCTTATTAATTCAATACATGTGTATCCAGGACCTTAATGCATGACAAACAAGATTTAATACAACGGGATGAGTGAACATCATTTTCTAAACTTTGTGAACGAGTAAATGTTTTCCCATGTGTTTCTACTGGCCATTAATAAATTTCAATTTGACTTTTGATTAATTTACTCTGTTGCAGAATGGGTAAAATGTACTCTGCTCAGAACTTCATTTATGTCATGTCCTCGCCTGCAAACATAATCTGCAACCTGAAAAACATTCACTGAGGTATGGGTGATGTCATTGTATTTAATGCGATGGCTGAGATTAATTCTCCAACAGAAACATCGTAGGAAGACTTGTTATTAATTAGTTAACACTATTCCCACCCAATTTCTGATATACATGATTAAATTTCAATATCGTCATATTGTTTCAAACATAATTAGGCCGATAGGCCTTCTTTTTTAATCGAGTTACTTTCAAATTTCGTCAACATTTTTCATTTCAGCATGACATCTATGACCAAAACTGTATAACTGACATCTATAACTACTTAACATTTTTTGCACAGAAATAATATTCACTATGGCACTTGGATAACAAGCGTTGATCGACATCTAGCACACACCTTTTAGGCCTACTTTCTCTCTGCGATTCACATCTGGCTGCTCTATCTTCAAAATGGCCAGTGATAAACCCTCCATACTATGAAGCTTTTATGGGTGCACGAATAACAAATATTTTCTTCCATGACGCTGGTTAAATATATATGTTGCCGTGTCACCGGTTAAATATATTTTATGTTGTGTCGGCCAGCTTCGCCTTTCAAATAAGCAACAACAGCTTATGGGTTGCAATATTTTAATGAAAACTATTGACAGGCTCCCATGGACAAGATTCACAGGCTTACTACGGAGAACGTCGTGCTGGTATACAACATGAATTCTTGCTGCATGGCTATGTCGTTAAATGGCTCCTGTGAAACCTCGGTGTGAATCCTTCCATTTATGAATTGGAGGAGGAAGGAGGAGTGTCATTTGTGAATTGGAGGAGGAAGGAGGAACTTCCAATCCGCTTCTACATGGGCGATGTCGCCATAGAACAACGACTCAGTGTGTCCTTCACCGTGGAAATTAATTTCTCCTCTGCACTCCCACAACAATATGCCCTTTCTACATGACAAATCCCACTTATGCATCACTAACTTGGTGTTGTGCAGGAAAATCCCCTCTACAGACAGAAGCGATCCCTCTAGCCCTAGGGTGGGTCTAGCAACAAGGGAACATGTTGGACTTTCAAATTCCTAGCTTATAAATAGAATCTAAGTTGAGATATATGACCTACCTTGGTACAATATTTACGTCATAGCTTGTAACAATGGTCTGTTGATCTTCATCTTCGAACGTCGAGGTCCTTCAGTGATGAAGTCGGTGTACCTGCGCGAAGATCAAGTAGAAAGTCACAGCATACGAAAACATACTTTCATTTACATCTATTTAATTGGTCAAGGATAATCAAACATCTTGCATAAAATTAAATACATTAAACGCGAGATTGGAACCAAAAAACCAGTCATGCATTAATAAGTAGAGAAAAGGGGTTTACAACCATAGTGTCTTGACATTGCAGCCTCCTTTGATGGGTCTAGTCTTGCGTGTCTCAAGCATTTGTCGGGGATCGAACTTAATGAGGCAACGAGCCTAAACTTCTCTCTTGACTATGGATTCCTCTCTGATCTATTCTTCACACCAGCGATAGTAAGGATTGTTCAGCTAGCTGGAACTATGTGAGAAAGAAGTATTTATATGAGATGAGGTGGTCATTTGGGATCCCTCATTAGGTGGAAGGGAGGCCTTATCCCTTTGGGGAGTTTCTCAAATGTAGGAAACAAGAAGCCAAACGGAGGATTTCGACATTATTCAGTTGACAAACCATGATGACTCTTCTCACGAAGCACTTAGGAATGGAAACTTCACTTCTATTTTAAAAATCATTCCAAAAATATCTCGGTGCAGGTAAGACACTGAGACAGAGCACCAATGGGTACGGTGTCCAATGTTAATTTCCCTGTCGGCGCGAGGTTGTAATGGCCTACTTGTGCCGAGCCAAAAACACATGTTTTGGAGTGTTTGTTTGAGGAGTGATCAACAGAATAAATGTTCTTGACATGTAAAGGGGTGCAATGACACTTATAATAAGGTATGACAATACAAAAAATTCACTGAAATGGTCCTCCAATTTTTGGGATGGAGATTGCAGGGACGGTGACAAAATATTGTTTAACACTTGGTGAGACATGATGACCACGTAAATGTACTCACAGTGTCTAGCAATGGGTTGCTTTACACCGCCTCAAAGAGAGAAAATATTCATGTATGGAAACACTGCTTTAAAGCTGGGAGTGGGCCTATCAAGGCTCTGTTGATCGTCGTGGACTACATTTTCAGTGCCCACCACGACCAGAAAATCCACGTGTTATGTCTTCCTCGGAAAGATTTGCTGTTACCTCTCATTAAGCTTGACGGGTTAATAACGTACAATAGCGTGGAGAAAATTAGTTGACCTATCACCCGAGTTACTGACCCTCCCTTCTTCTTTGGTTAGTATAAATATAAATAAAAACATCATTTTGGTTGATTTTGTTTTCCTGTGGATGTTACATATCAAAAAGGTTTTCGCGTCATCAAACACTTTGGAGTTGGATAGCCACAATTTTCTATTCATTTTACGTCGGGGAGTTTTATTTTATCCATTCCTGGATGTTGTTTTTTTTTTCATAGGCAATAATGAAGTGGATATGCAGTGCAGATGGTGACCCCAATAATTATATGGGCATTATTATTTATGAGTTTTCTTACGATCCCCTCAGATTACGGATCAAGATTCTACTGAGAGTATTTATAATAGAAAAACATATAAAAACTTTAAAGACCACCTGGGAAACCCGTTTATTGAACAATGGTTCACAGCTAAAAAGTGCCATTCCTGTAAGAAGTGCCATTCCCCAAACATAATTGACATAGGAAATGGATGACAACATTGAACTTGAGAAATTCTCTGTGAAAAATGGGCATTATTATTTCTTAGTTTTTTTTACTCTATGATAGCTTCCTCTTTATTTTGTAATAGCATCTCACGGTATAATTGCTTTGTATTTTTTAACTTTTTGATAGCTTCCTCTTTATTTTGTCATAGAATTTGATGATATTGTTTTCTTAATTGTATGATAGCTTTCTCTTTATTATTTTGTAATAGCATTTGATGGTATTTTTTAATTTATATTCATTGTCGCTTTATTTGAAAATCTTAATTTGAATGCACCATAGATTATTTGATGCGTGAAATATATTTTTTATTTTTAATTTTAAAATATATGGAAAATTATCAAAAAAGGGAAATCAATTATTTTATGGAATTGTAATGTTGAAGTGTGAATGAAAAGGATGTAACTAGGTTTGACAACATTTTAGAAATATTTTTATTATTTGTAAATTATGTAGTCTTTCTTAATGTGAGCCAAATACAATGTAGTTTTCATTATTAATTAATAATTAAATACCAAAAAAAATTCTAAAAACCTTGAAGATCACAATTTAACCTCAAAAATAAGTTTTCCTTTCGCTGAGGCCCTCAAGAGATAATTGATAACTGGTTGGGCCTAAGAACGTGGACGCCGGATAAGCCTGTAAGATCGTTGGAAAAATTTTGGCATGAGAAAATCTAAATGCTACGTGTGGTTGTTGCAGCGTATTTCAATGGAAGACATAGTATGTCAGAGCAAAAGGAAGTTTTTTTTAATTTGTTTTTGTTTTAAATATATGGAAAAAATACCAAGAGGGAAAAAAATTATTTCATGGAATTGTGATCATCCAAGTGTGAATGAAAAAGGATGTAACTAGGTTTGACAACATTAGAGAAATATTTTTGTTATTTGTAAAGTTAAAACAAGTGTATGCAATACAACCTATGAACATGATGTGAAATCTCTCTATTTGAATTAATTTCCCAGTGGAGCCCTGCGAGGAATCCCCTTTTGTCTCAAATGTGATTCACTATAGTTGGTGGCAGAGGAGACGTGGTGTAATATAAAAATAAAGCATGGTCATCTTGAAAAAATAAGGGTGTTTTCTTTTAATCAAATGCGCTCATGTGATCTTGTTTTTGTCTCTGATGATTGGTTTTGATCTCATAGTTTAGCTTCATTTCTATAAGCTGAAATGAAATTGCAAAGATGCAAGGTCAATTTCTTGAAGAGAGATGAGACACTTTACTATGCGCTAGGCATATTGATCATGGAAATTAGCAAAGACTCTTTGAAGCCTAAATTTTTTAAAGACTTTTTGCTTACCTTGCAACTTAGGGAACATAAGCTATAAGCATCCAGAAGAGCTTGTGGCATGTCTGGTGTTTGGTCAATTTAGTGTATCCTAAATTTCTGCATTTAATTTGTCAATCCGGGATTCGTAAGCCGATGAAGTGCGGCGCACTATATGTGCAAGATAACCTATTTCTTAACTTTTTGTCATTTTTGGTTTTCTAAGGTGAAATGGAAATTCTAAAATGAAAAAAAGTATGGTTATATTTTTTCAAGGAAATGATATCCCCTATAATGATTTACCAACTTGAAACTTAAAAAGGAATTTGAAATTTTCAATGACAAAACTTGAAAGGAAATGAAAATGTACTGCTGAAATGAAAAGATGTTGTAAGTCTAATAAATCAAAAACAATGAACTAGTGAGCATGAAACTAAACTATTCTTGCTGCTGTCTAAACAAAAAGAAACTATGCTTAAAGAAATTCAAAATTGCAACAAAGTAAATCTAAATCAGATTACATAAATTTATCTTTTGATCCTTCATCATTAGTCCAGCCTTGATTTTCGGAAGTAATCATAAACAACTTGAGTAACTGATATCTAACTTGCAGAAAGTAAACTAATATCAAACCATACATTCATAATTCAATCCCTCACCATCAGTCCAGCTGTGGCTTTCGGAGGTAACTGAAGATGTCATGCACAATTTAACATTTCTAACTTGCAGAAAGGAAACTAATACTAAACTACACATTTCATAATACAATCCCTCACCATCAGTCCAGATGTGGCTTTCGGAGGCAACTGAAGACATTATGAGCAGTTTAATATATTTAAATTTGCAGAAGGAAAACTAATACTAAACTACACATTTCATAATACAATCCCTCACCATCAGTCCAACTGTGGCTTTCGGAGGCAAATGAAGATGCTATGAGCAGTTTAATATATATAATTTTTCAGAAAGGAAACTAATACTAAACTACACATTTCATAATACAATCCCTCACCATCAGTCCAGCTGTGGCTTTCGGAGGCAACTGAAGATGCTATGAGCAGTTTAATATATATAAATTTAACTACTGAAACAATTAAGCAAAACTGAGTTAAACAAAGCAATATTGAAATGAAACAGAAACTAAGAAAAACACATTAGCAGCAGAACAATGTTAATTCCATGTCATTAGTCAAAAATCTATGAAAATGCCCGGGCTGCCTATCTATAACCTGAAACAAGAACACTGATCAGTGATTAACAACATAAAACATGAAAGACAGAAGTGAAATGGAAAGCAGGAAAGTTTATTAACAAAAATGAAAAAAAAAATGAAATGTATAAACATGTGAATGGACTATGGCACAATGAGCTTTAAAGAAATGAAATAAGAACTATACACTAATGCACAAAACCTTAGCCGAGTAGGGGCCCTCTACACTAGCCTTGGCAACGATCTTCAAGTACGAATTAAGTTGGAAAACAGAGTCTTCTTATATTAAAATGCAGTCATAACAGTATGGTAGTATTACGGCTCAAAGGCAGTGTAATTACATTACAGAGCAGACTTAATAAAATTAACAGAGACTAATCGGGACTAACTCTATATGCATATGCAAACGAGTTATATATAAAAAAATAAATATAACTGTCTCCTAAAGTTTATGCTGGTGTAGAACACGTAGACCATTACGTCCACGGATCTAGGATCATGGCCGTGTTGGAAAATAAATCTATGAGAAGTGGATGCTTGAATTCGACTATGGAGCCATGTACAGATGTCGACTTGTCCTCCGCAAGCTCAGAAACGGCCATATGAACCTTTACGTGACACGGAACAGAGTCCTATCACCGTAAGACTCTATGGTTGACTTCCATGTGGACGCCTTTGACCATGGCTTCTTTAGATGATTTTGCTCGAACCAATAGGACACGAACCATGTCCACATCATTCCTGACTTGCCCATGTGGCTCGTTTTCCCTGTAGACACCTGTAACATAGAGTTTCACAAAATAGCTGCGGAAAGTTGCAGTAGCTGCGGAAAGTGGAAATATTCCGCAGCTGAATGAACAAAATCTAAATCAAATAGCAAACAAAAAAATATAATTAAAAACCATGTTAGATGCTCTTTTGCAAATGATATTGACAACTTGGGAGGTTCAGGTGAGTGAAAAAGGTATAGAAAAGTGTATGGAAAAGATGCAGAATTGAGACTCAACATCTGGCATGCATTTTTGACACCTTTTCCAGAGCTGGGACAAAATCTTCCCTTGAGGAAAACCTCCTGTGTACTGTTTTTAATATATGTACACACCCCAGTAATGTTCAGAACCTTTTGGATCTCTGAAACTAGGATATCACATCATGGTAGGAAAAGGGAAAATGAAAAAAAAATAAAAAATGGTGATGCCTTTTGCAATGATTAATAATATGGTACACCGATTAGTTAATAAATAAAATAAGTAAAATCTATTGATCAAGAAACAATAAAGATATTTGATATGTATTACATAATTGATTATGAAACAATGAAGATATAACAAATATTTGGAGCTCATATCCAATATCTCAACCTTGGGAAGTTATCAAATCCAAATTTCATGGAAATTTTATGTACATACCAACCCTAGAATATTTGGTATGAGAAGGGCATTAAGGGAGTAGAAGGCTAGGCGACTGGGAGCCCTATTTGTGGCTGCACTCTGATTTGTGTGGCTATATTTATTGCTTGCATTGCCGCCTCACTCCTCCTATCGCTTCCCTTTCGTTTGTTGGTTATGCTCTGTAGTCGCCACCATTTCGTGTGGTCTGGGTTTGCAGTGTGTTGTTGTGGGGCTGCTCTTGGTTTTGATGCTTGCGGTATTTTTCCGTCGCCCCACAATATTTGTTTCCCTGTGCTCCTGCTCACTTATGAGTTATGAGTCGGTTTTACGGAAATTTTGTTGTCGGTGGAAGAGAGATTTTGTAGAGCTTATTCAGTTATTAGGCACTTAGAGGGTTAAATGAAGGAAATGATGGATCTAATGGTCTACAACATTTCAATTGCCTAACATTTGATCCAATGGTGCAAACAAGTACACAGTGTCATCTGGAGAGTTGTTTTCAAAGAATAACTTCTCCATGTTTGTTACCTTGAGAAATTGGCATAAATGAGTATAAATGAGTATAATTTTTATTTTCTTAATCATGAAAACAAAAGTATACTTTTTTAATTTAAAAAACCTATTGGCCTTTCGTTTCACCTTTTCGGGCAATTTCTAGTATATTAGTGTTGGTATCTTTTGATCCAAATGTCATTGGACGAGGCTTCTCACGATGAAATTGACTTCGTAGGTAGTCTCACAGATCCGAAAAGGTAGAAACAATATCTGAGAGAACCTCTTAGTCACAATAGGCTAAGGTATTCCTTTTTCGTAAATAATTTGTCCCAGCCTGAAAAAGGGGTAACCATATATTTGGCAGATGACGTTTTAGAGCCTTTAACGAGTTCAAAATGACAAGAGTCTCGACAATATTTTCAATAGTAGAGAGTCAGAAAAGAGCTGAAATATGACTCTAGGGGGTGACTTTTTTGTGTTTTTATCGAGTCCAAAAAGGTAATAAAATACAACTCATTACTTCATCGTCATCATGTTTGAGGTTTGTTGCTGCACAAGAAACAAAGGTGAAACCCATTCTTTGAGATAAAATGTTAAAATAATCGAAAAATAAGACCAAAACCTAATTAGGGTTTCAAAGAAGCTATAAAATGACTGAAATACTAAGAAATAAATTACTTTTCACTTTTTACTATTTGTGAGAAATTTTACCCTTTTTCACTCTATATTGTGGAGTTGGCAGCAGGTAATCCAGAGAACCAATCGCGAATCTGCTTCCGTGACATGAGAGCTCTTGTCCTTACTTACATTTTGAATCAATTTTTATCACCTGCATTTCAGATTTTTCCCATTTGTGGGGGGATTTTGTTTAAACTAGGGTGTGGCGGTCGGCGCGGGTTCCGGCCATAGACTCGCGTCAAACCGCCTTAAAATCTAATGGGGATGCGCCACTTGGCATGACTGTTTTTTAAAACAGTCGTGCCAACCACGACCACTCATTTTAGGTTTAAAATTCTACTAAATAGCCCATTTAAAACCATTCAAAATTTTATAATGTGACTAATGAAAGTTCTTGTGATGTTTTTGCAGGTATTTAACAACAAAATGGTGATTGAATGGAAGGAAAGATAACATGGGGAGGAAGATGGGCTCTCCTTAGGAAACATGAGATGCATGGATGCTCTACGAAACTGCAGGTTCCTAAAATTCTTCATGTCACCATGTCTCTGAGCTCAACCGGAGTTACTACAATACCTGACCAGTGTATGGGATATTGATCAACAAATATTCATGATCCATGATCAAGAGCTAGAGATTGATGTCTTTGACATATACTTTATCACTAGATTATCCCGAAGGGGAGTAGCACCGATCCTATTAGGTTCCCGGCCTATGATGGAAAACATGAGCATGGTGATAGACAGGGTTTATCGAGGGGCTCGAAAAGGATCAAAGAGTGGGAAGATAGACATCCAAAATATTACATATTTGGCACTAAAGGTGTTAGAAAATTATATATTATGGAGCAATGCAACACACAAAATATGCAAAAAATACAAGCACACAAAACATATAAAACCAGAGAGACACAGATATACATGGTTCACCCAGTTTGGGCTACGTCCACCCCGAACAGCCAGTCCTTCTTTTCTATTATCCAACAAAAATGAAGAGACAAAACCTACAACAGATCCGCTGTAATATCCTCTGTTCTCTCTCACAGTCTCCCTCTCTGTTTCTCACTTCGAGAATACACACATAATGCACAGCCGCAATACAATGCCCTCATATATACAAGGGGGTTTCCTTCTAGGGAAAAAAAACCCTAATCTAAACATAACTTCTACAGTCAGATCATTTGCCTAATGAACATCAAAAATCTTCTGGACCCCCACGGCGGTGGTCGGGCGGCGTTGTCGCTCCTTTTTGAGTAAAGGGGTCCCGATGCGCAGTACAAAGTAAACAAGATAATCGGGCTCCACACCAAACAATCTCCCACTTGGAGACTGATTGTAGCAACTCCACCGCTGCTTCATTTGCTGGACAATGACTCCTCTTTGGACCTGGCTGTTTCTCATCTTCATCATCATCCTTGAAGACCAATTGAAACTAAGCATGTTCTCAGTTTCTCCCTGGTTACAACTTTTGTTAGCATATCTGCAGGATTCTGGCTAGTGTGTATCTTTTCCAGCTTCAACTCTCCATCTTCCAATACTGGCCGTATGAAATGGTACTTGAGATGTATGTGTTTAGTCCTGGAATGAAATGCTGAGTTCTTTGCAAGATGAATAGCACTTTGGCTATCACTGTATAGTGTGACCATATCATGCTTCTTACCCAATTCATCCATAAACCTTTGTAACCAAATCATTTCTTTACTAGCCTGTGTAGCAGCAACATACTCGGCTTCTGTTGTTGAAAGTGCAACAATACTTTGGATTTTTGAAACCCAACTGACAGCTGTTCCACCTACAGTAAATACATATCTTGTAGTGCTCCTCCTGTTATCTCTGTCACCTGCCATATCTGCATCAACATATCCCTGTAGAGCAATGTTTGAACCACCAAAGCATAATGCTTGATTTGTGGTACCTCTAAAATATCTGAGAATCCATTTTACTGCCATCCAATGTTCTTTTTCTGGATTGTTCATATACCTGCTTACAACTCCCACTGCATGTGCAATATCAGGCCTTGTGCAGACCATTGCATACATTAAGCTTCCAACTGCTGATGCATATGGAACTTTAGACATATAATCCATGTCTTCTTGGGTCTTGGGGCACATCTCCTTACTAAGTTTGGAATGGCTAGCAAAAGGTGTACTAACTGGTTTTTCATTCTGCATATTAAATCTTTTCAACACCTTTTCTATGTACTCATTCTGAGACAGTGTTAATTTGCGATTTTTTCTGTCTCTAGTTATCCTCATACCAAGGATTTGTTTTGCAGCTCCCAAATCCTTCATTGCAAATGAATTTGCCAATTTTCTTTTGAGCACATTTATTTCATGCATGTTAGACCCTGCAACAAGCATGTCATCTACATACAATAACAGTATAATATAGCTGCCATCATTTTTCTTTTTCAGATAAACACAATGATCAGAGTGACATCTAGTATAACCTTGTTCATACATAAACTTGTCAAATTTTAGATACCACTGCCTTGGGGCCTGTTTTAAGCCATACAAGCTCTTCTTTAACCTGCACACCAATTTTTCTTTCCCTTTTACCTCATATCCTTCTGGTTGCTGCATGCATATCTCTTCCTCCAAATCTCCATGGAGAAATGATGTCTTTACATCTAACTGTTCAAGATGTAAATCTTCCGCTGCAACAAGACTTAAAACAGTTCTGATTGAATTCATTTTAACAACAGGAGAAAATATTTCATCAACATCAATACCTTTCTTCTGTGCAAATCCCTTCACCACAAGTCTAGCTTTGTACCTCTGTTTTCCTCCATCTTCTTCCTTCAGCCTGTAAACCCATTTATTATGCAATTTAGTTTTACCTGCAGGAAACTTGACTAAGTCCCAAGTCTGGTTATGCATTAATGAGTCCATCTCTTCTTCCATGGCTAGCTCCCACTTCTTCCTACTTTCAACTTGCATTGCTTCTTCATAACATTCAAGTTCACCAGAATCAGTCAAAAATAAATAATATAATTAAGGAGAGTATCGTTCAGGGGGTCTACTTATCCTGGTAGATATTCTAACACCACTTTCAGGTGTTTGTGGTGCCTACTGCTGTTGTGGTGGTTGCTGCTGCTGTGGTTGTTGATTATTATTATTTTCAGGCACCTTTACTTTTTCAGATATCTCATCAAGAACCGTGTATTCCTTTCTTTCTTTTTCTTGTTTCTTTTCCTGTAGCTGATTCTTATACAAGACCTTTTCATTGAATATTACATCTCTGCTCCCAATGATTTTGTGATTTTCATAATAATATAAGCGATAACCAAAATCATTAGCACCATATCCAATAAAGGTACATTTCTTTGATTTTGCCTCAAGATTTGTTTTGTTTTCTTTATTAATATGGACAAAGGCCTCACAACCAAAAGGCTTTAAAAAAGAGTAGTTTACCTTTTTACCTGTCCATGCTTCCTCTGGAATACCACCATCCAAGGAACTTGAAGGCCCTCTGTTTATTAGATAAACAGCAGTATCTACAGCATCTGCCCAAAATTGTAAATGCAATCCTGCATGAAATCTCATGCACCTTGCATGCTCCATGATTATTCTGTTCATCCTTTCTAACACACCATTTTCTTGTGGTGTTCTTGGAACTGTCTTCTCTCTACGAATTCCATGCTCTAAACAATACCTATCAAACTCTTTGCTGCAATATTCACCTCCATTGTCTGATCTGAGACACTTCAACTTCTTTCATATCTCAATCTCAACCAAAGATTTCCATTTCTTGAAAGTATCAAATACATCAGATTTATTCTGAATACAATAAATCCATGTTTTTCTAGTTGCATCATCAATAAAAGTAACATAATAACAAGAGCCACCGAGAGATGATACCTGAGCAGGTCCCCATACATCTGTATGCACAAGCTCCAATTTTTCACTCTTCTTTTCTTTCCCAACTTTGAGAAATCTGACTCTCTTCTGTTTTCCATAAATGCAATTCTCACAGAAATCCAAATCAACATTCTTCAAACCTGGCAACAAATTTCTTGAGTGGAGAATCTTCATTCCCTTCTCACTCATGTGTTCGAGCCTATGATGCCATAATGCTGCATCTGCTCCTTTGGAAGTTAAAGCATTAACAGAGTTAGAAATACCATTGCATAAATACAATGTACCAACCTTTTCGCCTTTTGCTATTACCGGGGCTCCTTTGGTGACCTTCCAAGTTTTATCTGTGAAAGTTGTCACACAACCTTCACTGCCTAACTGCCCTGTTGAAATCAGATTTTTCTTCAGATCTGGAACATGCTTTACCTCCTTTAGTAGCCATTGGTTTCCATTCTGTTGTTTTACAAGAACTTTACCCATTCCAACAATTTTACAAGGTTTATCATCACCCAAACGAACTTGTCCAAAATCTCCTTGAACATAGTCATGAAAATATTTCTTATCGGGTGTGGCATGGAATGAAGCCCCTGAATCTACAACCCAAGAATCAGTAACATTTTCGAAAGAAAGAATCAAAGCATCTTGTAACACATCACCTGTCACATTTGATTCATGATTGTTTTCTTGCTGTGTGTCTCCTTCTTTTCCCTTCCGAGATCTACAGTCTTTCTTTAGGTGTCCTTTCTTTCCGCAATTCCAGCACACTATCCCTGATCTAGACTTGGATCTACCTTTCCTTGATTTACTGCGATATCCCGAGCTCTTTCCTCTTTCCATTCTTCTTCCCCTAGACTCTGCACTCAAAGCATTACCTGATGTCTCACCGGAGCTTTTCCGTCGCATTTCCTCACTAAGGATAGCACCAACAACATCATCGAACTTTAAAGTACTAGTTCCAGAGACAGAGTTACTAATGGCCATTACTAAACCATTCCAACTCTCTGGCAATGAGCACAAGAATAATAGAGCTCTAACTTCATCATCAAAGTTTACCCCTACAGAACTTAACTGACTGGTAACTGTATTAAATTCATTTAAATGGTATGCAACAGATCCACCTTCCGACATCTTCATATTAAATAGTCGTTTCATAAGAAATACCTTGTTTGAGGCCGAGGGTTTTTCATATAGTTTCACCAACATCTGCATCAAACCCTCTGTTGTTGTTTCCTTAGAAATAACTGAAAGGCGGTGACGCGCAAGACACAACACGTCTTATCTAGGTGCCTTTCTATAGAAATTTCATTCCGCGTGTCATCGGTAAATGGCTTCTTTGTTTTCCAACATGGGGTGAATACGGATCTTTACAAGATCCAAAATATTCCGCCATAAAATAAAAAGTTTTGGTGGGTAAATTTCTCGACCCTAAACTTACCACTTCTCGTCGCCATTGCTCCTCGAACCGGAGAACCCTTTTTCATGCGAGTTTTATTATTAAGCCATGGCTACTGATGGGTTGTTGAAAATTGTATATTGTGGAGCAGTACGCTTTAAAGTATACGAAAATACAAGCACACAACACATAAAACCAGAGAGACACAGATATACGTGGTTCACCCAGTTTGGGCTACGTCCACCCCGAACAGCCAGTCCTTCTTTTCTATTATCCAGCAAAAATGAAGAGACAAAACCTACAGCAGATCTGCTGTAATATCCTCTGTTCTCTCTCACAGTCTCCCTCTCTGTTTCTCGCTTCGAGAATACACACATAATACATAGCCGCAATACAATGCCCTCATATATACAAGGGGGTTGCCTTCTAGGGCAAAAAACCCTAATCTAAACATAACTTCTACCGTAAGATCATTTGCCTAATGAACGGCCCAGATTGAATAGAAATTACTATACTTTTACAAGGCAATTTACATTTGTTTTTAGCTTCGGGGGCGCTGACCCCGAACCCCCGCCAGGGGGGGGCTCCGAAAAGTGCTGCCGCCCCCCCTAGACCCCCCATGGCAGCGATTAATTTCGGGTGGCGTTTCCGCCCCTTTTTAAGGTATAGGGGTCCAATGCCGTGATACAAAGTAAACAAGATAATCAGGCTCCACACCCAACAAAAGGTATTGCTATATACCATAACATGGGTTGTCGGATCTCAAGACTCACATGAAGCTACCAAAACTTAGCTTCTACTTGCTGTGGACTGTATGGCCCCGACCATTTTCAATTGGGCGGAGGCTGTTACAATCAATATGAAACGCCAATTGACGAAATGCAAGAATGGAAATTTGACGTAGTTCGGCTATGGGTCCATCCTGGTATCGTTCATCCTGGAACGGTTACCAATATTTCAACGAAAAGAGGTTATCGTAATTTCACCGCCAGTACGTTAGCCACGGATGGTCCGTTGGGCGGCGTTGATGCCCATATCGGGAGGTGGTAAATAGATGTCGTGGAGGCCAAAATTCTTTGAATGGATTTGCCGACAACTCATTGTCGTGGAGGAATGGCCTTATACTGGCATTGACTTCACGGGAGATCCAGACCTTCCACTCCCGGAGGGAGAGGATTGGGATGAAGCATTGGGTAAGACTCATTTTTTTGTTATATGTGTTATGATTTTTATCCATTCTTTTGCATATGTTGGCCCAAAAAGACCTATAAGAATGTCTCCAATAGCATGGAGAATTTCGCGTGATTTTGAGGTAGCCCCTCATGGTGAGGGAAGAGAGGAGGAGGAGATTGTACGTAACTTGGAGGGACTAACAAGAGGGATCCCAGGTTACGCAAGATTTGATGATGTTCCTTGGGCATATCAGAGGCACACTGCTTGACTATCTAGTCGTGTTCACCGCTTATTAAGGCAGCTTGTACGTGCAATGACATGCTATCATGAGCATCATGCTGACTAGGCGCCTAGGCTTTTATTTCCGCATATTTTTTGAGAGACATGATGTCTCAGGATTGTAACTGAAACACACATATTTTTTGAACTTATGATGCACGTGGATGCAAACACTTGATATATATATATGCCTATTTTCCTGTATAAATCTTATTTTATGATGATGATGCTTTTACATATTACACAAATTTCTATCTAATACAATATTAGCTACTGCATCAGTTAACGCATTCATTCTTCTAGGAATATGATGATATATGATATAATCAAAATTTCTTTCTAATAAATGAACACGCAAATAAAACCTTAAGATCTGAGGATTTCTAATAGAATAATGCCCATTAAGTTGAAGAACAACAAGTTGAGAGACTAGGTTAACAACTAATGCACGAATATCGAGAGAAACAACCTCAGTTAAGAGTTCAATGATGGCGTTATATTCGGCAACACTGTTCGTCATTCATCCTAGACAAATACCTTGAAGATCTATCAACTCACCATTAGGATTATAAATTACCCAGGTCGCAGAAGATAGATTCTAGGTACTGCGGGAGGCACCATCTGCAAAACCAACATAAGGAGTAACAAACATCTACATAGTAAGCAACGACATAATAAGCAGGAAAAACTGCTCGCAAAGCACACCAAGCCAAAAACGTACAAAAATGAAACACACACTTATGTACACAAGAACATGCACGAGAAATTCATGCATAGTATTTTTTGAGAGACAACCCATTTCTGGGTTGATCCAAAGGACAACCTTCATAATCAATTAGCTCATTAGCCTTGTTCTACAAAACGCACTTAATGATATAGGGCCCATGCCACATGGGTTCGATTTTTCCTGCCCCTAGCTTATCGTGAGCTTGGTCATACAAGAGGACGAGGTCTCCTTCTACAAAGGTACAAGGGAAAAATGTCTGATCAAAATTACCTTTGACCCGCTTTTTCTGTGCTTCTATAACCATAGCAGCAAAGTGGCAAGTTTCATCAAGCCTCTCTAAATAGAGAGGACGTTCTTCTTCCGGTGAAGTGTTAGGTAGTAACTCAACAACTATCTTGAGAGAAGGAATTTCACATTCAATCGGAAGGGTAGCTTCCAGACCATAAACAAGCTGGAATGGAGTGAATCCGGTCACATCCTTCACCGAGGTTTGGTAAGCCCAAAGAGCTGAAAAAAACATGAGATGCCAGTTATATTTGTGCATCCCAATCGTATGTTGAAGCATAGTGGCTATAAATTTGTTCACAGCTTCAACCTGGCCATTGACCCGAGGATAGTACGACGTTGACCTGTTGTGACGTAGACCCAACTTAGAAGTCAACTCAGCCATCATATAATGGAAAAAATGAGAACCATGATCTGTAACAATAGCTTGAGGGACACCAAACCAGGTAATGACATGATTGAACAGGAATTGAGTAGTTGTCTTACCATCAGCCATAAGTGTAAGTATTGCTTCGGCCCATTTAGTGAAGTAGTCAATGGCTACGATAATATAAGCATGCCCCATGACCGATTGAGGGTTACACATCATAAAATCAATGCCCTACTTCACAAAGGGACCAACGGTAATGACAGGATGGAGGTGAGCAGGAGGTGCACACGTCTTGCACTAGTAAATATGACAATCGTGACCCTTACGAATAGAAAAAATTCAGTCTTTAACGATGGTAGGCTAGAAATATCCAGCACGAAGAATCTTTTGTGCAGTAGCATATCAAGACATGTGACAACCACATGTGCAAGAGTGGCAGTCATTGAGGACTTTTTTAGCTTCCTCGAGAGTTAAACACCGACAGAGAACAGAGTTAGCTCTGATGCAGTATAGAGTATCTTCGACTATGTGATAAGGTTGTGAATGATGGTGGATGCGGCGATGGAATCCTTTGTCAACTCAGATCGGAAGGTGAAATTCTGAAGATAGGTGATGATATAACCATACCATGGGTTGAGGGTGCTAATGAGAAAAAGTGTGTCGTCCGAAATGCATTCCTCGGAATCAAATGGAGTAGAATTAGAAGGGAGAGAGCAAATAAAATCGGCAAAAACCAATTATTTCTTCGATTTGGCGGTAATAAACTACAAATCAATCTCTTGGAGGATAACAATCCACTTTGAGTACTTTCCCCCCAGCAATTGGCAAGTCAATATGTAGGTCATGGGGTTGCAATCAGAAATCACAGTTACTGTGCAGAGTAGAATATAATGGCGAAAACGTTGGACAACCTGAACAACATCCAACACTAATTTCTTGACATGTGCATAAAGTGTTTTGGTATCGAGAAGATTGAAACTCAAATAATGAATGACATGCTTGACACCATCATCGTCATCTTGCACCAGAACCATGGCGGTAGTGCTAAACACGACAACCAAATAGAGGGAGTAATCGCAATGATAATTGGGAGGAAGCAACAAAGGAGCATTGATAAAAATGTCTTTAGAGCATCGAAGTATTTTTGGGCGATCTCATCCCAGAGGAATGGGATGCCTTGCTTAAGTAATTGCATGAAGCCTTTGGCTAATTCAACATAGTTTGGTATAAAATGGCATAGGAAATTAGCTTTCCCTTTCAGACTCTGAAACTAATGTAAAGAGGAAGGGAAAGGGAGATTGACAATAGCTTTGACCTTGAGGGGATCGAGACGAATTCCATCTTTGGAGACGATAAACCCTAGGAGTCTACCAGAATCAATGCAAAATACGCACTTATGTGGATTGAGCTAAATGTTATAGCATCTAAAACAAAGAAATATTTGATAAAGATGATCTCGGTGGTCTTGACACTTAGCAGAATGAGTTGGAAGGTCATCTAGATAAGGTTGAAAAATGTGCTTGATATCATGGAAAGAATATGACATTGCTCATTGAAATGTAGCCCCAACATTTTTAATACCAAAAGGAGCTTCTTATAGGAGAAGTTTCCCCAAGGACAGATAAAGGCGGTCTTGTTTTGGTCGGTCGGAAGAATTTTGATCTGGTTATACCCAGAAAACCCATCCATAAGAGAAAATATCTCACTCCCAGCACATTCATCAATGATCTGGTCAATAAAAGGAGTAGGATAGTTATCCTTAGGGCAAGCACGGTTGATATACAGGTAATCAACGTAGACACGAATAGAACCCTATTTATTATTTACAGGAACAATATTAGAAACCCATTATGTCAAGGGAATCAGGTAAATGAAGCTAGATTTAAGAAGTTTTTCAACTTCACCGTTACTGACGGTTACCTTTCTAGGGTGCACGGGACGAAGACGTTGGTGAACGGGCTTCGCGCTAGGATAAGTAGGAATCTCGTGCACAACTATACTTGGATCAATGCCAGGAATTTCTTCGTAATACCAAGCGAAAACGTCTCGGAACTCTTGGAAGAGACTAGTATAGACCTCGATCTCATCTGGAGAACAGGTCACCCCAACATGGATGTTCTCGAAAATCCCCGGTTTGACGGAGATTTCAATAGGCATATTTTGCGTAATATTTCCCAAGTTAGCTTCTGCAAAGACTTCACGTGTCAAAATGGGCATTTGAAGTGGATGGGAAGGATCCTGGGAAGCGAACTTCTCGAGAAAGCAGTCATGACACCAAGGCCAGGCATAAAAGAGGAACGATGATGTTTATCGTCCGATGGAGGATAATCTAAAGACATTGTTTCCACGATGGCCTCATCAGTGGGAAATATCTCATTTAAGGGGTCGGGAGAATCCGAAGTGTCAAGCCAAGGGGACTGAGAATACGTGTCAAGAGATATACTCAAAGGAGCATGATTAGGAGGAGGAGGAGCCGAAGTTGAAATAAGTTCACAATAATCAATTTCTATTGGGCTTAACGACATCGTGTCACCAAATGAATCAATCTTCTCGGGCGAAGGGATGATCCATGGATCGGAAGACCTGGAAATCATATTGACCTGAGCAGTGTTGGGCAGAGGAAGAGAAAAAAGACCCATAAGAGCAGAATCTTTAAAAATACCTAGTCTTATGCTCACATAAGGCATAGGAATACGATATACATATGGAACATTTCTCTCAGAAGATGAAGAAGTGAAAAAGGTCAACTGATCGACAGTGACGATCTTTCCTTCGTTCGGAAATCGAAGAACACAAAAGAGAGTGGACGGAACGCACAGCATGGCATGATTCCAACTGCAACCGAGGAGAATATTGTAATTGAGTTTGCCATCAATGACTTCAACCTTGATGTTAACCGTTTTCCCTTCTAATGTGATGGGTAAATTAGTGACAACACTAAGAGGGCAAGATTCCCTTCCGCCAAAAGCTTCTAAAGTTTTTGGATATGAATTGAGGGCTGGAGAACCAATGGATTTCCAACATGCAGAAGACACGACGCACGTAGATGCACCCTCATCCACGACCACTCTATGGATATTCTTTACATTAATCCCAACTTGAATGATCATTTCAAGCTAGTGGGGGAGACGTGGGATGAAATTTTCTAAATTGAAAGCGATAAGGCTAGAATCGACGGGGTCAATCCCTCCGATGGCAGATAACAAAGCCTTCCGTTGCGATAGACAGCTCTGAAGTACTTCCAATGTAGACATAGCAAATGGTGCTTGAGCCAAATCCTCAACAATACTGTAATTCTAAGCAGCACGGGCATTGGGATTATAGGAAGGCTTGCAGAGTACACCTTTAGAAGGTTGTCGTACAACGAGCTCAGTACTGGGCCTTTTGATATGAAGAGGGCGAGAATCTAGCAGGGGAGGAGGACCATCAGCGATTTCCTTCCCTGCTTCCTGACGTGGTTTGGTATAAGCTTTCGATCTGGTGGAAATAGAGATGGGTACAGGACCGTTCATCATGAAAACCTGAGGGCGAAATGGGGCGGAGGATTGAGGTTGCTCCACCATCCGAGTTTTCTATGATGGGAATGGTTCCTTAAGAACAGTCGGAGTGCCTTGAATTCCTTTGAGTAGTTGACTTACTTCGGCCCATTGTGGATAGTCCTTGGTATAGTAATCATCTTCACAAATCAAACAAGGGTACTTCGGTTTGCATTTAGAAACATCATCAACATTCTGTTTCGGAGAATCTAGTTTCGGGGTATCGGCCTTGGCTTTACCTATACCATTTTTCTTACATTTGGAAGTTTTATCCGCCAAATTGGATTGGACGACATTCACTTCTACGGTCTTACCAGGATTCAGAGGTGGTTGGGAAGCAGTATCAATGGAAGGATTATATTTTTTCTTTTCAGGTTTCGGAGAAGACTTTCGAGAAGTCTAGCACACAGAGCCAATGATACCGTCGACAGATGGTGTCACCGGTGCTTTGGTAGTGCCATGTCGCGTAGCATCAGGCAAGATTTCATACAATGTGTCAGAATGAGAGTAAATAAGATCAAGGTACTCGGCATGTGCAATGGGTTGTTCCTCGGTAACACATGCCCCATAGTGATGTTCTTAGCAATCGGACCGATAAAAGAGGTAGTGAACCAATTAGTTACAAGTTGATCAGGAATTGTGAACTTGATTAGACGACGATGCCACCTCCATTCATGAATATGATCAGAGATATGAGTAGCTTGATCTTGTTTCAAGGATGTGAGGAGGTGCGCCCCAGTTTTATAACGAACTGGTAACTGAAAATACGTGAGAAATTCCATAGAAAAAGAGTTGAAATCTTGAAAGATGTCGCATGGGAGTTCAATATACCACTTTACAGCAGAACCAGTGAGAGTCTACTAGAAAATATGTAGACGAATTGAATTTTCAATCCAAGAGTTAGACGAGCACCAAAGGTGGTAAGTCGTAACATGCGCTTGGGGTTCTTCTCCGGACTTGCTGTCAAATTTGGGACAATTGCCAGGAATTTTAGTTGGAACCCATTAGGGGAATTTTGAGGTCTAAAATGGGCCTCCTAAGAAAAATGTATAACCAAAATAAACATTATAAGAACCAATAGGATTAAATATGATGATGTAAACCATGGGGTATGATTCACCTTTTTTGGAGTAAAAAAGTAAAAATATTAAAAAATAATAAAATAATAAAACTACTTTTTCAACTCGTATTTTCAGATTATCTCCCTAATGTTTTACTCAAATTTTGAGCAGGAGTATTTGTTGGATGAAAAATTTAATTTCTCATCCAAGGAGTACCCATGTTGAATACTTTTGATGGACCATGCTACACGAAAAATGATAAATACATGAAAAAACGTAATTGCAATCACGTTTTTCATGTGTTTCTCATTTTTCGTGTAGTAGGGTCAATCGAAAGTATGCAACATGGGTACTCATTGGATGAGGAATAAAATTATGCATCCAAAGAGTGTTTCCACTCGAAATTTGAGTAAACCCATAGGGAGATAAGTTGAAAATATGAGTTGAAAAAATAGTTTTTCCTTTTTCCCCTCTAAATTTGATGATGTAATCCAATCTTACTTTATTATTTCCACTATTATTTTATAATTTCCTTAGGAGGCCCATTTTAGACCTCAAAATTCCCCCAATGAGAGGCCAAATATGGATTATGAAGAATAAGATCATTTGTTAATTTCGACACATTGGGCAGTTCCAGCGTACCGAGAAAAGGTAATTACGGATTGAATGTCATTGCAAGCCTTTGATAAAGACCCGTGTTGGAATTCCAACCAAGTTGGGAGAAATTATGCCCCCATATGTATTTTCCCGGAGTATTTTGTCCATAGGGGTTATAAGCCTGATAATTCTGCCCATAGACCGGTTGAGGACCAGGATATTGATTCTGAGTGAACCAATCAGGTCCTTGCTGAGAAACATATGGATTTTGTTGCAGAATGTAAGCAGTGCCTTGTGGCGCATTATATACTACCTGATATTGACCTTGAGGAATATAAGCAGTGCCCTGGGGTGCACTATACACTACCTGAGATTGACCTTGAGGAATGTAAGCAGTTCCCTGAGGTTGCGCGGGTTGCCCCTGGGGTGCAGGTTGACCCGGATGCTGTGGTTGAGAAGTTTGTACCTGCGGTGCAGGTTGGCCTAGCTGTTGGGGTTAGGCAGGTTGTCCCTGTGGTGCAGATTGGCCTGGATGCTAAGAGCCACCAGGTTTCCCTTGTGGAAGAGGTTGGCCTGATGGCTGGGATGAGGTAGGTTTCCCCTGAAGACTAGGTTGAACCGGCTGGGTAGTATATGGTCGACCCTGTAGTACAAAATTTGGGCCTTGCTGAACGTAAGTTCGGTGTTGTTGCACAAAAGGTTGTCACTACGAGGGATATATTTTCCCCTGAGGAACACAAGATTCTCCCTATTAAACATAAGGTTGAATAGCAGGACCATAGGGTTGTCGCTGTTGGGCCAAATGTTGTCCGTGGAAGGGTTGTCCTTGTAGACAATAGGGTTGTCCCTGTTGGACCGAGGATTGTTCCGGAAAGGGTTGTCCTTGTTGGACATTGGTTTCAATGCTCCCCATGTGTTTCACGACATGGACTAAATACCTCTCATGGATCCTAACTGTGGCGATTGTAGTGGAGACTAATGCCTGTGGGTTTTGGTCTAACAGAAATCATGATTCCAACAAATGGTATTAGAGCCACAGGTCTCGAGTTCGAAACTCACCTGGCTCACGTTGGGGGGGAAATTGTTGGACATTATTTTCAACGGTCCCCATGTGTTTCGCGACATTGAAAAACTACCTCTCATGGATCCTAACTCTACCAATTGTAGCGGAGACTAATGCCTGTGGGTTTTGGTCTAACAACAATCGTGATTCCAACAGTCCTTGTGGACCATAGGGTTGTCCCGTTAGGTATGTGAACTGGTTGGGGTCAATCTCAGGAAAATAAATAGGATTTTCATACTCATCATAATGATGTGGAGGATGAATAGGAGCGTATGGATGCTAAGAACCCTGAGGGTTGTAATCTAGTTGCTGAAGGACCAATAGGTATTGAGCATATGTCAAACCTTCAGGAATTGGATTAGAAGACACGAGGGCACTACCAGTAGGTTAGACTCCCGAAACGTGAGGTTGTAATCCGCTCATCACTAGTATCGTGGAAGCGATAGGATTTGCCCCACGAATAGCAGAAGATGCTGAAATCCCACTAACAATTGGTGCGGATGAAGCCACACATATAGTGGGAAGGGTCAGGATAGACATAACAATCGTCGTCGAAGTGGGAGTCGAGGGGGATGCCCCTAATCCTGTTAAGAACGATGTGTCTGAGGGAGTCGACGTACCTGACCATATTGGATTGTGATACAAAGAGGTAGCGATAGAAATCATCTGACCTAACGAGTGGTAATTGGCCAGAAGAGATGACGACTATGAGGACGCATGAGGAAAATTCTCCAAAGGGAATCGATAGTCTCCTGTGGAAACATAAATCTCTTCACTACTGATGGGACTCGAAGAATCCATGTCTGATGAAGACATGTTATCATCAAAAAGGTGATGAGCAGTGGTAAGTAAAGGAGGTTATGAATTAAGCAGAGTAAACTCTTCTTCGTTTCCAAAACCAACCCAAGCGTTCAGAGGTTTTCAATTGATATCAAATGGCTCCTAAGGAGGAGATCGGGTAGCAAGAGGTAAGATACTCAGAAGAATAGAATGCCAGTACCCGATAGGCCTAGTAGGCTGAGGTGCCCCCAAAGAAACTTCAAGAGAAGGATCTCCACTAGGAATTGACGAAGGGGACGATGAAACTGGTGGTTTCACCACCGCAACTTTGTCTCAACAATAGGAGAGAATCAAGATGACTAATTCGAGGCTTCAAGACCAAATACTAAGGAATCACCTGAGAACAAGCCAAAAAAATATCTTTAATGGGTGTGCGATCGTAGGAAATTGATTTTATGACATTGAAACAAAACTCTACCTTTTCATATTTTAAGATCAAGAAAATGGAAAAAGATGACTCTCAAGTTGAACGAGCATGAAAGGACAAGTTTCCGGTGATCTTTTCAATTTTAAGGAGTCATGAAAAGACCAAAATGACTACTCAGGAAATCTAAGCAAGAGGGTGTACCAATTTTCCGTGAACTGCAATATACACCTTGGTGATCAAATGAAAGATAAATGACCAAGGACTTAATATACGTGCAAGCGGTCTCCTCGAATGTTGTGTTCGGTGTATCATGATGACAAGGTGGCAGACTCGGCTTCCTATGGATAAAGGTTTGTAGCCTATGAGGGTCTCCCTTTATATACTCGATGGTAAGGGGAGAATAAGTCCATGCTAGCATTGTCTACTGCCGGATGGCGAACAACAACTACTAGGTTTAATGACGCTGAAACACGTCACTAGCCTAGACCTCTAAATATGAGCGTTAGGTTTCAATGCTTCCTTAGGTTAATTGAATTCGTTTTAAATTTGAACTTGAATTAATGTTGCAATTTCAAGACCTTACTGATTGTGATCTTAAAACTCTTAATGCACAACTACATGTGAAATAAAATCATTCTAATTCGATGAACATCTAGTTAAGAGATGGATAGTATTCCATAATGAAGTAGCAATCAATCGAATACATGGAGAAATTTTCCTAATGCATCTAAGACATCCAAATAAGAAAATGAAAAGATATTTCCTGGTTCACTAAAAGCTACTGATGCAAAAGACCATTTTTCATTTTCAAACTAAGAGAAAGAATGAAAATTTTGTCCTTTTAGATGAATGAGAAGCAAAATGCACTACCACACTAAAAGACAAAAAAGATACAAGTTTTGAGCAATCCGAACGAAACGATATAAAACAAAGAGATCAATTCAATTACGAAAATCAAACATAATCAAAACAATGACGCATTCCTTCAAGCACAAATATGGCTTTCAAACCGGTTCAGTGAGCGATGTAATATATGCTCAGGGTGACAGATGGAGAGTGAAACGAACACCAAGGTGATCCTTCAACGACCCAATGACACGTAGAACCGAAAGAATAACTACGAAAATCAGTCCACAAAATGAAAAGATAAAGACCAAACTCACTCAAACTCAACTCATAAGGTTCAGTGAGGAAGTAGTCAAAGGAGATGCAAAAGTCGCCTAGAAACCCTAGGATGATGATCCACACTGATCGGATGAAGGGAAAATAGCTGAGAGGTGGGAGAGAGGAGAATAAAATAAATTTCAATTGACTAATTGAAAAGAAAAAACCAAACCAGAGGCAAGACACACTGGAAAAGTTTCAGGGAAGAGGCCAAAATATAAACATACAGAAATCGGCACGACTGTTCAGCTGTAATTTGTGTTGAACAGGGAATGGTGCGCCTGTAAAATCAGCAAAAAGCACTAGTCGGCATGACTGTTCAGTAGTGTTGAGCCAGAAATCCATAGAAAAAATAAAAAGATACTGAAAAAAGGCCAGACTTAACACTCTGAGATTAAATAGGGTGGCTGAAAACAGTCAGACAGGCAGAATAAAGCAAAAAAAATGATAGAACGACCAAAGTTGAGCATACAAGCCAAACATCAGATGAACAACAAGAGGCAACAAACACACTGATCCCCAGTATGGTCACCAAATTTTTGTGCAGGTAAATCCCCTCGGCGGACAGAGGCAATCCCTCTAGCCCTAGGATGGGTCGTGCAACAAAGCTGTAGGCTTATTGACTTTAATTGTAAAATACACAGGAGGTATTCATAATAATAATTTAATATATATAAAATGTATATGTGATGATTAAATGTTACAATGAGGCCCTGCTTATATACCTATGCAGGTGGCCTTTCATGACTAGGCATGTCTTTTAGACATGCCTTTTCAGTTAACTAATGACTATTTAAATAAACACCATCTTGATTATTTATTATTTACAGTTATTCTATTTATACTATTCGTTATGAATTATATTCATAACATTGCCCCTTCCTTCAGAAGCTTTGTCCTCAAAGCTATACCACTTAACAATTTCTTCACCTTGTGTTTTTTTTATCTGAGCATGTGTAACTCGATGCCATTGGTACTCGAGGTTAGAATTTGCAAGGAAGAGTGTCTTGAACTCGGAGTAATAGCTATTCACCCATATTGAATCGAAATGGTCGAATGCTCCTGGGAATTATGCTTGTAATTATTCTGGATTCAAATGATGCTCATGGAATTATCGGAATACCCCGACCAATTTATCCGCTAGAGCCATGTACGAAACGATGCAAGGATTGTCACCTTTAATCGTTGATTGGGCATGATGTTTGATTTTCGACTGAGAACACATCGCTTGAAGACCAAGAATGTCAAATTATTATTATTTTTTAAACGATGTGTGCATATGAAAATTTTCTCGTTATTTTACAAACAATGGCACAGGTCACGATTTCTACCGATTATTGTACGAACAATGGCACAGGGTCTGCGGCTACCTTCGTTGTCACGATAGGTGTAGAAACTTGGTAGGGAAGGTTGAGAAAATGGTTGGGCAAGGGTTTTCAATGGCGGCAACGAAACAGAGTGATATTCACTTTGAGAATACTCTTCTTGGGTGGGTTGCATATAATTTATGTAGAAGTATACCTTACCATTGTTGAGAATGTGGAGAATTATGTCTGAATTCAATTTGGGAGCAATGTCCATGTTGTGATCGGGTGGAAAAAAGTAGTCAGAGAAGGTGCAGCTATGTATGAGAGAGGGGGTGGAGCAGTAGAGCCAAGTCTTTTGGATGTCGTATAATATATGGTCCTTAAGATAAATCATGTAGTGTCCCTTTCTCTTGTGTTTTTGTTGCTCCTCCTCCAATGTTGGCAGTTTATTGTTGCAGATAGGGTAGCCGCATAGATTGATGATTTTTTTAGAATTAATAAAACCAGAAAAATTTTCATAAGGAAAGGAATTCCTTTTGATACCACGCATGTCATGGTTCACATTGTGGGAATAAATGGCACATAAAGAATCAACAATGAAATTTGATTGTAAGGAAGGTGATCTAGCATCATGCTCTCAGCATTTACAATGTTGGTTTTAATGGTGGGTAAGATATCAACAACGAAGCTAAATTCATCGACTATACCGTATATTTTATTTCTTATGAGCATCGCAATGAAAGTGTTGGACTGAGATGTCATAAACACTTGCATAAACACCTACATCGATGCCAACGCCATGCTTAAAGGACCCAATGTGGTGGGGATTCCAACCCCTGAGTTTCCAACCCCTAAATTTACAGTGGGAGTATTGAGAGCTGCCAGCACTTGGTGTATTTGTGTTCGTTGAATGTTGCCCACAGCAACCACATCTTTAGCTTCACACATATATAAGTCCTGCCTTACACTCAATAAAAGTAACAATTGTGTTATTCGAACCATAAAATTCATACCATTATGAGTAACTGGAGAATAAAAAAATTGCTTCTCTCTCTAGTGCAAAAAACAAGGCTTCCTAGACCCTCTGCAATGATGTGCCTTTCTTTGAGAAGACAATTCTCCTACAGAAAGGTCCTTCTCCAGTTCCTCCAGCATTGCTAACTTCGGTACTTTTCTTTCTTTTCCAAATTGGCCTTCTACTTTCATTGAATTTATTTTTTTATACTTGAGTTCATTAAACAGATTTCCAAGAACCCACATTGCCTTTGGTAGTGAAATATAATGATCCACTAGTAGTGCTTTAACAATGGGTATTTCAGAAGGAATATCATGCTTCACAGCTGCAGTAATTCATTGAAAATAATTGGTATATGTATTTTGCGGACTGAATCCTCTTGCAAGCTCACACATAGTAACACCCATCGAGTATACATCAACCTTTTAAGTTGTTGGGGATCAATTTGTTTGAAATCATCTTCATCTTCATGTGAATCTTCTTCATTACGATAAAGTTTATCTCCTCCATTATTAAATGTAATGTTTTGTGCATTATTCTCACCATTTTGATCATGGTTTTCTTCCTTCACATCCTCTTCATCTAAATCTGAAATTTTCATAACTTGATCTTCTGCAGAATGTAGTGATTATTCATGATTATCTTCTGAATTCTCTGAATCAGCTGTATTGTTCTGTTTATTATGTCCAATATTCGGGAATATTGGTTCTTGCGTTAGATTTATCTTGTCGAAAATGGCGTTTAACTTCTACATTGATTTGTTATGATTGTTTGTGGACTCACTATGGTTTTTCCAAATTTGTCTTTCTGTATTATTTGTCGTGTCCTGAAGTTGTTTGATGTCTTTGAAATGTCCTGTAACCTTCTCCTCAAGATCGATCAACCTTTTGTTGAAATCAGCCATCCACATTGATGATGACATCGAGCGGCAGCAATTTCAAGGAACGTTGAATGTGGTAGCAGCACCATGGTGGTGGGAACAGCACCGCTTGTAACAGCTGAAGGCAGCCAGTAGCAGCGAACAGTAATCACAACTGAACTGCTCTGATACCAAATGGAGCAAAAAAGTTCTAGGCTTGTTGACTTTAATTGTAAAATACACAAGAGGTATTCGTAATAATAATGTATTATATATAAAATGTATATGTGATGATTAAATGTTACAATGAGGCCTTGCTTATATACCTATGCAGGTGGCCTTTCATGACTAGGCATGTCTTTTAGACATGCCTTTTCAGTTAATTAATGACTATTTAAATAAAAATTATCTTGATTATTTATTATTTACAGTTATTATATTTATACTATTCATTATGAATTATATTCATAACAATGGGTCTAGCAAAAATGGAACATGTTGTACTTTCAAATACCTAGCTTATAAATGAAAACTGAGTTGGGATAGATGACCTACCTTAGTCTAACATTTTCGTCATAGCTTGTAACAATGGTCCACTAATCTTCGTATTCGAACGTCGCGGTCCTTCGATGATGAAGTCAGTGTACCTGCACGAAGTTCAAGTGGAAAGTAACAGCATACGAAAACATAATTTTATTTACAGCTATTTAATTGGTCAAGGAGAATCAAACATCTTGCATAAAATTAAATGCACTAAGTGCGAGTGTTATCACTCATAAATTTGTGAGACATTACATGACATGGTCATATAGGTCACTCATCAA
Source organism: Pinus albicaulis (assembly GCA_034641835.2). Classification (NCBI taxonomy): domain Eukaryota; kingdom Viridiplantae; phylum Streptophyta; class Pinopsida; order Pinales; family Pinaceae; genus Pinus; species Pinus albicaulis. Next base: position 317,793,129 of record CM076576.1, on the reverse strand, counting down.
AAGGATAAGGTCTCCTTAGCCATTTCAAGTTGGTTTAGGAAAATTTCATTTTTTTTTACATTTTTAGCCTATCCTAAGTTCCATGGTCACCTCCATTTATGTCATTTCATGTCACATCAGTCCTCATTTGGTGTCAGTTTTTATTCCCCATGCATTTGAAACCAAAAAAGGTGCATTTGTCAGTTTTTCAAAATTTCGTAGTGTTTTACACATGAAAACTGATGTTTTCGTTACAAAACTGCCTAATAGTTTCGTACTGAATCTGTCAGAAGTTAAACTAACTATGCTACGAAAATATGTTTTTTAACCTATCTTGTCAAATTTGCTATGAATTGTCATTCTATGATTGGAGGAGGTAGGGTGGAGGTCATTCAAGTCTGTTATGACATATTTAAAGGTACAGAGCCGTGTTTTGATGTCATCATTACCTTTTTGGGCATGTATGTGTCATGATTGAAACATGAGCTGTCAGCTAAACCATAAAACCTTACCTCAATTAGCCTTTTGTAATATTGCTTGAATTTTATATTTTCATGAGAGTTGATCTTTGGAGAGCTGCTTCATCGACCCAAGCAAGTTTTTGGTAGATTTGAACTTTGCAAGTGTCATCAAGCAAGCGAGGTTATGAATATTATAAAGCACCCATGGCCGCACAAAGGAAAACAAACAAAGGTGGTCATTGCCACAGGTATGAGCCTATGGACATGAATTTACTTAATGAAGACTCAACTGCCATGGATGTTTTCAGAAGAACTAGCTGCTTGCAATTCTGTTAGAGGTTGTAGGGCTTTCATCTACAAGTTTCCAAGGATTTTGCTAACAGCTTCACAAGATCAACTTCAAAAGTTGGAATTCTAAACCTTATAGTGACACTAGATACCATCTCACCAGCAATAGGAATCCCTAGAGGAGTATAACAGTGGTTTAAAGGCATCAAGTTCACAATGCATGATTGCAAAGACTTCATCAAGCAAGAACATAGTGAAATTGATCTGACAAATGATATCCCTAGGAGTTTCATGAAGGAAAATTGTTCAAAGTTGTTGATGATCATCCATAAATATTTTACCTGTGAAGGAAGGTTTCACATGGTCTACTCCTATCATCCTAGGATTATGCTACATTTTGTGGGTAAGAAGTCACTTGACTTACCTTTTTATTTATACAGAAGTCTAGGAAAAATGTCATATAAGGTTCAAATCAAAACATAAGGCAATGAAACTTCTCTTTTTCATCATGGTTTGATTAAGTTGTTGGTGTTAGAGGAATTGAAGAGATTAGACAGAGATTGGAATTCCTTCTTGTTCATGAGTGGTTATGAAATTCATGTTGTCACTCCTAAGAAAACCTCCAAACCTAGAAACATTTCATCACCAGCTATGACAGAGGAAGTTGAAGAAGGGAATAGATCATCTCCTCCAGAACCAGTGAACATAGAGGCAGAGCCATCGCAGAATATTAACACACCTAAAACATCACCTGCAAAATAGAAGTAGATAGTCAGCAAACAAGGCAGTAAAAGAGTCACTAGGAGCCAGATAGTGGCTAAAGGAAACTTAGAGGACATATTGCATGCAATTGACATTGAAGAATCACCCATTGTTCAAGTTGAAGACATTGAATATGGAGCAAGAAAGCTGAAGAAAGGTAAGACAACTAAAAAATTAGAGTTTTTAGGTGATGATGTTGGTTTCATTTTTCAACCTAGGAAGCCAATGACCAGACATGAAAGGAAGGTCATGGAAAGTAGCAAAGAGACTAAGAGGATCAATGAAATTGCCCAGCCACCAAACATCCTAGATTTGTCTTCACATGTGAAAGAAGAGTTGGTTATCAAATAAAGAAAGGGTAAATATAAAATTAGTGAAAAATCAGAAATTGAAACCCTTAAAGAGAAGTTGAAGGAGGCAGGTAAGGAGATATCATTTTTGAAGCAAGAGGAAAAGAAACACAGAGTTGAGAAAGTTCATTTTGAGCAAATGAAGAAAATATGGGATGATCAAGTCACAAGTGTTTCAAAAACCTTGGACAATACAGAGAAGTTGATGAAATGGACTCAACCACTGAGATGGGAGGTTAAGAATTTTAGGAGGATGAATTTGCACTTACAATAAAAAAACAGAGCTTTAAAGGACAAAGTAGAAGATCTTCAAGAGCAATTAGATTTGATTCATGTGGAGTTTGAAAAGAAAGGATTGAATATGGTAGTGGTAGAAGAGCCCATTAGTCAACTGATTGTGAATGAGGAGGAAACACCATAAGAGTAATAAGTTAATATGGAATATGTTTTAGGAGGTTTATAACATGCAGAGAGTCAAAATTTTATAGCTAGAGAACATTTTTTGAAAACCATCTTGAAAACAGTATTTTCTGGTTTTTTGCATAGTTTCGTAGCGTACCTCAGGCTTGAAGTCAGAAATACGCTACGAAAATTCCTGTAGGTGCTTTTTTGTTTTAAAACTAGTTTTGGCATGTTTTATGGGGGGAGATCGATAGTTGCAAGGTGTCATGACATAATGAATATGTTGGAACAGCAAAGAAGTCAAGAAGATTAATGGAAAAGCCTGTTTTCGTAGCGAGTAATTTTTGAAGAATTTTGGCATCTTGACAGTATATCAGCCAGCTGGAGACCTCCAACATGTCAATGGACCTTATCAGCAGATATTTATGACTCGAAGGGAGTACCATACATCCAGCTCATTGATCAAAACAATTTTTAAAGAGAAGGTCATCCATTCCTAAAAAGCAGGGTTATGATCCACAGATATAGGGTTGCTTTTAAAGATGTAAAGTGATTGTGAAATTGGTGATTTTTCCTTCGAGCATGTGACATTCATGATGTAACCATTATGTAAATGTTTCACTAATAGGATAAAGGAATGTAATAAATAGGAGATAGAGTCATATTAGGAGTTTGTTTTCTTTAAGGATAGCTGTCATTTTTTTGTTTCAACTTAGTGGTTTCAGTTATGATAGGTGTCAAAGTATAATTTGAAGATCCATCGAGCCAGAAAGATCATCTAGATTGTAAAGAATGTCTATTATAGACAAAACATCAAAGAAGTAAAGGGTTGGAGGATATTGCACCAAATTGTTGCTTGTATGTTTTATCAGTTATCAGTAATACAAAGTGACATTCTACTTCCAGACCTGAGATTCTTGTGAGGTTTTTGATGTTTTATTGATCTTTATCTTAATGTTTAATCACTTGCAGTAGATTCCATCTCTAATTACTCAGAATTCATAATATTATGCTCTGACTTCCTTTAGTGATGAAATGACTGTATTTTACTATGTTATGTGTGTGAATTATCTCTATTAAAAACCTCTATCTGCCTCATCTTCCATCTGAAGAACCACTGTCACTAAGACTACTAATCGTTGACTCCATAAGCCCAATAGTAGCAAGCCTTCACTTTTCAACCTGCAATCATACAAAAACAAGTTACAATTCCATAGAGTTAGCCATCTAGTCCTATCCTTATTCAAAATCATAAACCCCCTTTGAGAGAGCCCTCTCAAACCGAAGAGGCTAATCTTCAGTTAGAAGTGGTTTGAAAGAGTTACATTGAGTTGATTGATGAGCAGCCAATCAAGATCAATTTGGTGATAACAGTGAGATTGGAACCAAAAAACCAATCATGCATTAATAAGTAGAGGAAATGAGTTTACAACCATAGTGCCTTGACATTGCAACCTCCTTCGACGGGTCCAATCAGGCATGTCTCAAGCATTTGTCAGGGATCAAAATTGATGAGGCAATGGGCCTAAGCTTCTCTCTCGACTATGGATTCCTCTCTGCTCTATTCTTCACACCAGCTATAGTAAGGATTGTTCATCTAGTTGAAACTATGTGAGAAAGAAGTATTTATAGGAGAGGAGGAGGTGGTTTGGGATCCCTCATTAGGTGGAAGGGAGGCCTTATCCCTTTGGGGATTTTCTCAAATGTAGGAAACAAGAAGCCAAAGGGAGGATTTTGACGTTATTCAATCGAACAAAATATGATGACTCCATTCATGAAGTAGTTAGGAATGAAAACTTCACTTCTATTTTAAAAATCATTCCAAAAATAGCTCGACGTGGGTAAGACACTGAGACAAAGCGCCAATGGGCGCGGGGTCCAGAGTTGATTTCCCTATTGGTGTGAGGCTGTAATGGCCTACCTGCGCCGATCCAAAAACACATGTTTTGGAGAGTCTGTCTGAGGAGTGATCAACAAAGGAAATGTTCTTGTCATTTCAAGGGGTACAATGACACTTATAATAAGGTATGACAATAGACAAATTCACTGAAATGGTCCTCCAACTTTCGGGGTGGGGATTGCAGGGATGGTGACAAAATACTGTGTAACACTTGGTGAGACATGATGACCACATAAATGCACTCACAGTGTCTAGTGACAGGTTTCTTTACACCAGCTCAGAGAGCTAAAATATTCGTGTATGTAAACACTGCTTTAAATATGGGAGCGGGCCTATCAAGGCTCTGTTGATCGTCGTGGACTACATTTTCAGTGCCCACCACGACCAAAAAATATGTGTGTTCTGTCGTCCTGGAAAGAATTCGTTGTTACCTCTCATTAGGCTTGATGGGTTAATAACGTACAGGAGCTGACCTGTCACCCCAGTTACCGACCTTCCCTTGTTCTTTGGTTAGTATATATATAAATAAAAACATCATTTCAATTTATTTTATTTTTCTATGAACATTACATATCAAAAAGGTTTTCGCGTCATCAAATACTTTGGAGTTGGATAGCCACAATTTTCTATTCGGTTTACGTCGAGGAGTATTATTTTATCCATTCCTGGATGTTGTTTTTTTTTTTCATAGGCAAAAATGAAGTGGAGATGCAGATGCAAATGGTGACCCCAGGAATTATATGGGCATTATTAGTTATGATTTTTCTTACAATCCCCTCAGATTACGGATCAAGATTCTATTGAGAGTCTTTATAATAGAAAAACATATAAAAACTTTAAAGACCATCCGGGAAATCCGTTTACTGAACAATGGTTCACAGCTAAAAAGTGTCATTCCCGTAAGAAGTGTCATTCCCCAAACACAATTGACGCAGGAAATGGATGACAACATTGAACTTGAGAAATTCTCTGTGAAAAATGGGCATTATTATTGCTTAGTTTTTTTTACTATATGATAGCTTCCTCTTTATTTTGTAATAGCATCTCACGGTATAATTTCTTTGTATTTTTTAACTTTTTGATAGCTTCCTCTTTATTTTGTCATGGCATTTGACAATATTGTTTTCTTAATTGTATGATAGCTTTCTCTTTATTATTTTGTAATAGCATTTGATGGTATTTTTTAATTTATATTCATTGTCGCTTTATTTGAAAAACTTAATTTGAATGCACCATAGATTATTTGATGCGAGAAATATATTTTTTAATTTTTTTTAAATATATGGAAAAATATCAAAAAAGGGAAAACAACTATTTTATGGAATTGTGATGCTGAAGTGTGAGTGAAAAGGATGTAACTAGGTTTGAAAACATTTTAGAAATATTTTTATTATTTGTAAATTATATAGTCTTGCTTATTATGAGTGAAATACAATGTAATTTTCATTATTAATTATTAATTAAATACCAAAAACAATTCTAAAAACCTTGAAGATCACAATTTAAACTCAAAAATAAGTTTCCCTTTCACTGAGGCCCTCAAGAGATCACTGATAACTTGTTGGGCCTAAGAACTTGGACGTCGGATAAGCTTGTAAGATTGCTGGGAAAACTTTGGCATGAGAAAATCTAAATGCTACTTGTGGTTGTTGCAGCGTATGTCAATGGAAGACATAGTATGTCAGAGCAAAAGGAAATTTTTAAAATTCGTTTTGTTTTAAATATATGGAAAAAATACCAAGAGGGAAAAAAATTATTTCATGGAATTGTGATCATCCAAGTGTTAATGAAAAAGGATGGAACTAGGTTTGACAACATTAGACATATATTTTTGTTATTTGTAAAGTTAAAACAATTGTATACAATACAGCCTCTATACACTACGTGCAATCTCTTTATTTGAATTAATTTCCCAGTGGAGCCCTGCGAGGAATCCCCTTCCGTCTCTTGGTACATGATGTGTGATTCACTGTAGTTGGCGACAAAGGATATGCGTTGTAATATAAAAATAAAACATGGTCATCTTGAAAAAATAAGGGTGTTTTCTTTGAATCAAATGCATTCATGTGCTCTTGTTTTTTTATATGTGATTGGTTTTGATCTCACAGTTTAGCTTCATTCCTGTAAGATGAAATGAAATTGCAAAGATGCAAGGTCAATTTCTTGAAGAGAGGTGAGGCTCTTTACTATGCGCTAGGCATATTGATCATGGAAATTAGCAAAGACTCATTGAAGCCTAAATTTTTTAAATACTTGTTGCTTACCTTGCAACCTAGGGAACATAAGCTATAAGTGTCCAGAATAGCTTGTGGCATGTCTAGCATGCATTTTTTAGCCTTTTCTAGAGCTGGGATGAGACCTACCCTTGAGGCAAACCTCCTACGTACTGTTTGTAATATATGTACGCACCCTAGTAATGTTCAGAACCATTTGGATCTCTGAAACTAGGATATCAGATCATGGTAGGAAAAGGGAAAATGAAAAAAAAAATGGTGATGCCTTTTGCAATGCTTAACAATATGGTACACCGATTAGTTAATAAATAAAATCTAGTGATCAAGAAACAATGAAGATATCTAATATGTATTGCATAATTGATATAACAAAGAGTTGGAGCTCATACCAAATATCTCAACCTTGGAAAGTTCTAAAATCCAAATTTCATGGCAATTTTATGTAAATACCAACCCAAGAATATTTGGTATGAGAAAGGCATTGAGGGAGTAGAGGGCAAGGTGGCTAGGAGCCCTAGCTGCGGTTGCTCTCTGGTTTGTGTGGCTGTATTTTTTGCTTGCATTGCCGCCTCACTCCTCCAGTCGTTTCCCTTTCCTCTATTGGTTATGCTCTATAATCGCCACCATTTCATGTGGTCCGGGTTTGCAGTGTGTTGTTGTGGGGTTGCTCTTGGTTTTGATGTTTGCGGTATTTTACTACCGCCCCACAATATTTGTTGCCCTGTGCTTCTACTCACTTGTGAGTTATGAGTCGGTTTTGTGGAAATTTTGTTGTCGGTGGAAGAGAAATTTTGAGGAGCTTATTTAGTTATTAGGCCATTAGAGATTTAATTGAAGAAAATGATGGATCTAATGGTTTACAACATTTCAATCATCTAACATTTGATCCAATGGTACAAACAAGTACACAGTGTCAGTTGGAGAGTTGTTTTCAAAGAAGAACTTATCTTTATTTATTACCTTGAAAAATTGACATACATAAATATAAATGAGTATAATTATTATTTTCTTAATCATAAAAGCCAAAGTATAATTTTTTTAATTTAAAAAACCTATCGACCTTTCATTTCACCTTTTAGGGAAATTGCTAGTATATTAGCGTTGGTATCTTTTGATTGGATGTCATTGGATGTGGCTTCTCACGACGAAGTTGACTTCAAATTTCTGGGAACTATGCTAGAAAGCCTTACACTATACAAACCAAAGTCTTTGCCAATGGAATCAGGAAAAGAGAGCAAAAAAAAATAATTATTGGTTTGATCCCATGATCGATTTTCATAACTATTCAACTCTATGGAACGAGAAACAAATCGTGTATGTGCTTCTTCCCCATATCTGAAACCAACAGAAGTTGTAGATATATAGTGAATTATATTTAGAGATTTTATTTATATGTTTATGCTATGTTATGCATTTTGTAAGCAGGTTTTCAGTTGATTATATCCCCGTCCAGGAGTTCAAGAATGTTGAAAAATCTGCGGGTATCCCATATTGGAGTAGTCGACCCTTGAGGATCCTCGCCAGCCTTTGTGTTGGAATATATGAAAATTGTAGAACAATAATGGAGAGAGTAATACTCTCCTCTTCTAACAAAGAGAAATACAAAATTTCACTTACAGGAGATAGAGTTTCCACATGAAATTCAATTTCATTAGCTTCAAAATAAAAACTATTACAAATCTATACTGCTTCAGAAACGCAGTGGTCAGAATAGAATTCACTGTCTCTCAAAATAATACACTGTCTGTGTATTTCTTTTCTTCCTATCTCTCTAAAAAAAAACGCTCTGTTTCTAAACAACGCACTGCTGTACAAAACAATTATGTTATGTGTAGAAAAAACTATATATTTCAGGCTCTTGGGCCTTTACATTATATATGCACCGCGCATATAATAAAATTAAATAAAAAACTATAATGCATCGGGTACGGTCTTTAAACATAACTCATGACCCTTTTAAAAATCTCGATCTCCGATTGTTAACTGGACACGATGACGGGTTTAATTCCGCTGCATAAGTCCATCGGATCTGGGTTCATCAATAAACAAACGACCAACCGAAAAGTTTCGATTGCGATTGGAAAAGTGGATGCGATGAGCCAATATGAAATCCGCCCTATGAATGAATCGGGTCTGTACTTATCAAACAAAACAAACATCAACCGTCAGACTTCCGATTGCGATTAAGGATCGGATGTGATGGGCAAATAAACTGTGGCACATAATCTAGATCGGGTCCACCATTTGATAGTGCAATCGGGGCATAAAAAAAATTGCCCCCAATTCAAACTTTGCAATTATATATTATATCGCCGCGTGGTCTGTGGACTAGCGGGCCTCGGCTTTGGTGGAGGGTGATTGTAATATGATTGCGATTGCGATTGTGATCGCATCGCAATGTTTCATATTGAAAAATATATTACAGTGATAACATTTAAGACTACCGATTGTGATGATCGCATCGGCCCTCCATCATCAACAAGACACTGCAAGTATATCTTGCGATTACCGCCTAAGTCATTAACTCCACCAATTATATTGGTAAGGCTTTAAAGCCTGATTCAACTTGTAATCAAAGCTCTACGCTTGCTGGTGAGACTTTGAGTCTGAGCATTAAACTCTGCTCTTGAGAAATTTGCTATCGCCTTAGATTCAATATCAAAGGGGTCTAATCTTATCTGCTCTGTACTGCACCTATGTTGGCTTTCCAATCCTTTTGCAATTGCATTTAAGTAAGCGGAAACTGCCTTTTCTTAGGCTTCAATGTGTCGTTGTTCTCTCACTTCTGCAATTACAGTTGATTGATTTCAGCAGTTGGAATTAATTTCCAACACTCGTCCTTAATTTCAACTGTTGGGTTTTTCTGCATACCCAGGCATTTCCTGAAATGTTCAAAGCTTTTCTGCGCAAGTGGATTTGTGAGGATATATGAAAATTGATCCTCTGTTCTACAATGTTGTAAAACAATTTCTTCATTTTTAACCAATTCACGTATGAAGTGAAACTTGGTGTCAATGTGCTTTGTCCTTTTATGAAAAACTGAATTCTTAGACAATGCAATAGCTGAGCTATTGTCACAATAAATCACTGTCCCTTTTACCTGTTCTTGGCATAAACTTCTCAACTTTCCTCATCCAAACTGCTTGACACGCTGCTGCTATAGCTGCCACATACTCTACCTCTGCTGTAGACAATGCTACAATGGGTTGTTTCTTAGAAGCCCTTGAAATGGCTCCTGAACCCATGTGAAAAACATACCCGGAAGTGCTCTTCCAATCATCTACACTTCCAGCCAATCACTGTCAGTGTATCCAACTAAATCTGAACATTCTGAAGCAGTATATAAAATGCCATACCTTTTTGTACCATTAACATACCTCAGAATTCTTTTTGCTGCCTGCCAATGTGCATCCTTTGGCTTTTCCATGAATCTGGAAATCAAGCTAACAACATGCATTATGTCCGGCCTATTTGCAGTCAAATACATAAGGCTGTCAACTATGCTCTTGTATAAGCTAGGATCAAAATGCTTGCTGCTGTTCTCTCTGTTGAGTTTTAATCCCTTCACTTTGGGAGTGATTGTTGTTTTTCTCTCCTACATATTAAATCTTTCCAGCACTTCATTAACATATTTTTCCTGTGAGATAAAAATCCCATTTTCATCTTGTTCTACTTCTATTCCTAAGAAGTATTTCAACAAACCCATGTCAGTCATTTCAAATTATTCTTTCATGAATGTTTTAAAATTTTCAATAAGGTAATCATCATTACCTATGAAAATAACATCATCAACATATAACACTATAATCAACATTTTACCATTATTTTCTTTGATGTAGAGGGTGGGTTCTCCCTCACACTTTTCAAATCCATTTTCCAGTAGATAGGAGTCTATTCTACTGTACCACGCTCTTGGCGTTTCCTTCAGCCCATAAAGAGCTTTCTTCAACTTTCACACTTTGTGCTCTTGGCTTTTCTTTTCATAGCCGAGAGGTTGTTCAATGTAAACCTCTTCCATTAACACTCCATTTAGGAATGCTGACTTCACATCCATTTGGTAAACTTTTCACTTGTTTTGTGCTGCTATGGACATCACTGCTCTCACGGTTTCCATTCTAGCAACTGGTGCGAAAATTTCCTCATAATCTATCCCATGCTTCTGCTTATAACCTTTGACAACAAGTCTTGCCTTGTGTCTCTCTATTTTGCCTTCAGCATTACTCTTGGTCTTGTAGACCCATTTAACTCCAATGACATCTTTACCTTTTGGGAGTTCAACCAAATCCCATGTCTTGTTTCTTTCTATGGCATTAATCTTCTCATCCATAGCTTCTTTCCATTTCTTATCCTTGATAGCTTCTTCGAAATGAACAAGATCATCAAAATGAAAATATAAAGCAAACAAAGAATTGATACCTTCATTTGCTATATCTTGTTCATATATGTCTTTTAAATTTCTGAACCTCTTACCTTTTTCATTAGATGTACAAATGCTTGAAGAAGCACTTGAATTTCCTCCTTGTGGTGTGCTTGGAGAAGCACTTTGATTTCTCCTCAAGGGTGTGCATTGTTTCTCTTGTGTTGGTGCTACTATCTGGGGATGTATTTCGGCCAACTCATCATTATTTTCATCATGAGATAAATAGTGTTTAACATTCATTGTTTTCTCTATGCTTCCATCCCAAGCTTCCTCTTCAATAAATTGAACATTTCTGCTCACAATAAACTTCTTGATGGATGGGTTCTACAACCTATAAGCCTTGGATTCCTCACTGTATCCAATGAAAATACATTTCTCCCCCTTGTTTTTCAACTTCCTCCTTAGCTGATCCGGTATGTGTGCATAAGCCACACATCTGAATACCTTCATGTGTGTGACACCTTGCTTTGTGCCACTCCATGCCTCTTCTGGCACTTTGTTCATAATTGCTTTTGTAGGGCATCTATTTAGATTGTACGCTACACAATGTGCAGCTTCAGCCCAATAATCACTAGCTAAATGCTTTGCCTTTAACATACTCCTTGCCATGTCCATTATGGTTCTATTATTCCTTTTGGCTACTCCATTTTGCTGCGGAGTATATCTAGTTGTAAACTCTTTATGAATACCATTTTCTCTACAAAAATGTAGGAAATATTTAGAGATATACTCACCTCCTCTATCAGTCCTTAGGAATTTGATATGTAGCCCACTTTGGTTTTCCACAAGTGCTTTGAAATTTCGAAATCTTTCAAACACTTCAGTTTTGTTTTTCAAAAAGTAAACCCAAGTTTTTCTTGTAAAATCATCTATGAATGTTAAAATATAGTGGCTGCTTGAGAGTGATGGAGTTTGCATCGGTCCACATAAATCTGAGTGGACAATCTCTAAGGGTGCCTTTGCCCTTATGCTTTTCCTGGAAGGAAAACTTTCTCTGTATTGTTTCCCCAAGATACAACCTTCACAAAGGCTGTCTGGTTTCTCTATCAATGGTAGACCTCTTACCATTCCTTTTATTTTCAACAGATTAAGACCTCCAAAGTTGAGATGTCCAAATCTCAAGTGCCACAACCAATTATCATCTTTTGGTTCGCTTTGGTAAGTCTCTTGTGCCACTGCTACTTTCTGTTCTTCATTCTTCAAGTCTGCTCTCATTCTGAGAGGGAATATCATGTTCCTTGTCATCTTTAATTCAGCAATACAATTTTTGCTGGGTGGTTTATCCATGATGGTACAAATATCATCCTCAAAGAAAACATTATACCCCTTGTGGACTAGCTGTCCAATACTTAAGAGGTTACACTCCATTCCTGGAACATAATAAAAATCTGCTATGGTTTTCTTTGCACCTTTCCTTGTTAAAACATTTACAATCCCTTTTCCCATAACAGAAACTTTGCTATCAGTTCCTAGTGTGACTTGCGACTTCACACTTTCATCTAACATAGAAAACATTGCTATATTTCTTGTCATATGGTTACTACAACCGGAGTCTAGAAACCATAAATCCTCATTCTTTTCTTCAGCCATATTACAAGCTAAAAACAAATTGTCTTGGATGATATTTTCTCTAGTGAAATTTTCACTAGTTCTACTTCCCATATCATGCTGCTTCTTTCTACATTCATTAGCATAATGACCACATTTCATACAATAGTGACATTGGACATCGTATTTATCATACCTTTGTCCTTGAGCATTCTACTGACCACTCTGATGGCTGCTGCCTTGGCCGTGGCTGTGATTTTGACTGTTGCACCTTCCATGAGCATTTGGTGGACTATTCCTTCCACCTCTGTTTTGGCTTCTGCCTCTTCCTCTCTTGTTTCCTCTACCTTGCCCTCTTCCTCTTCCGAAAGACATCTAGGTCTTAAAGGCATGTTCCAGAGATGAGTTTTCACTCCTACCCAATCTCTTCTCATGAGTCATTAGTGATGCATGTAGCTCATCCACTGTGAAATTTGTGAGATCCTTAGTCTCCTCTATGGTGGTGACAATCACATCGAATCTTGAGGGTAGACTCCTCAAGAGTTTTTCAACAATCCTCTTGTCTTCAAGAGTCTCTCCATGAGATCTTATTTGTGTGACCATTCCAATCACATGAGTGAATAATGAGTCAATGTTATTTGACTCTTTCATACAAAGAGTCTCAAAGTCTCTCCTTAGCAACTGAAATTTTACTGTCTTCACTTTTTCCATGCCTTGATAGGCTATCTTGAGATTTTCCCATGCTTCTTTGGATTTCTTGGCTGCTTCTATCCTCTAAAACACACTCTCATGCACTTCTTGATACAATAAGAAGAGAGCCTTGGAGTCTTTCTTCCTAATGCTTTTCAGCAACTCTTTCTCCGCTTGAGTTAAATCTTCAAACTCTTCTTCATTTTCCAGCTCTTCAAAGCCATCCTCAACAAATTCCCATAAGTCTTGGAAGACAAATAAAGCTCTCATAGTTATTGACCGGTAATCATAATTCTTCCCATTAAATATTGGGAGATGGATATTTCCCATACCCATACCAGTGGTTGCTCCAGCCATTCTGCACTCTTAACTATGATTCAAAAACACTTGACTGTGTATATAGAATGACTGACTGTTCTGCAATAGTAACACACTAAACTGTATAGAGAAATACCTTTGGATTCTTTTTGGCTGAGTCTTCACACTGCTGGAGAAGCTGCTACAACAAAGAACTCCTTCATTCAGCTTCTTTGATCTTCAAAGAGCCTGGACTAGCTCTGATACCATGTTGGAATATCTGAAAATTCCAGAACAATAATGGAGAGAGTAATACTCTCCTCTTCTAACACAGAGAAATAAAAAATTTCACTTACAGGAGACAGAGTTTCCACATGAAATTCAATTTCATTAGCTTCAAAATAAAAACTATTACAAATATGGACTGCTTCAGAAACACAGTGCTCAGAATAGACTTCATTGTCTCTCAAAATAATACACTTTCTGTGTATTTCTTTTATTTCTGTCTCTCTAAAAAAAATGCTATGTTTCTAAACAACGCACTGATGTACAAAACAATTATGTTCTGTGTAGAAAAAACTAAATATTTCAGGCTCTCGGGATTTTACATTACATATGCGCCGCACATATAATAAAATTAAATAAAAAACTATAATGCATCGGGTCCGGTCTTTAAACATAACTCGCGACCCTTTTAAAAATCCCGATCTTCGATTGTTAACCGGACGCGAAGACGGGTTTAATTCCGCTGCATAAGTCCATTGGATCCGGGTTCATCAATAAAAAAACGACCAACCGAAAAGTTCTGATTGCGATTGGAAAAGCATATGCGATGAGCCAATATGAAATCTACCCTATGAATGAATCGGGTCCGTACTTATCAAACAAAAAAAAACTCAACCGTCAAAGTTTCGACTGCGATTAAGGATCGGATGCGATGGGAAAATAAACTGTGGCACATAATCTGGATCGGGTCCGCCATTTGATAGTGCAATCGGGGCATAAACAAAATTGCCCCCGATTCAAACTTTGCGATTATATATTATATCGCTGCGTGGTCTGTCAGACCAGCGGGCCTCGGCTTTGGTGGAGGGAGATTATAATATGATTGGGATTGTGATTGTGATCGCATCACAATGTTTCAATTTTGCAAAATATATTGCAGTGATAACATTTAAGACTGCCGACTGCGATGATCGCATTGGTCCTCCATCATCAACAAGACACTGCAAGTATATCTTGCGATTACCGCCTAATTCATTAACTCCGCCGATTATATTGGTAAGGCTTTAAAGCCTGATTCAACCTGTAATCAAAGCTCTACGCTTGCTGGAGAGACTTTGAGTCTGAGCATTAAACTCTACTCTTGAGAAATCGGCTACCGCCTTAGATTCAATATCAAAGGGGTCTAATCTTATCTGCTCTGTACTGCACCTGTGCTGGCTTTCCAATCCTTTTGAAATTGCATTTAAGTAAGTGGCAACCGCCTTTGCTTAGGCTTCAATGTGCCACTGTTCTCTCACTTCTGCAATTACTTCTGATTGATTTCAGCAGTTGGAATTAATTTCCAACACTCCCCCTTAATTTCAATTGCTGGGTTTTTCTACATACCCAGGCATTTCCTGAAATGTTCAAAGCTTTTCTGCGCAAGTGGCTTTGTGAGGATATCTGCAAATTGATCCTCTATTCAACAATGTTGTAAAACAATTTCTTCATTGTTAACCAATTCACGTATGAAGTGAAACTTGGTGTCAATGTGCTTTGTCCTTTTATGAAAAACTGAATTCTTAGACAATGCAATAGTTGATCTATTGTCACAATAAATCATTGTCCCTTTTACCTGTTCTTGGCATAAAATTCTCAACATTTTCCGCATCCAAACTGCTTGACATGCTGCTGCTATATCTGCCACATACTCTGCCTTTGTTGTAGACAACGCTACAATGGGCTGTTTCTTAGAAGCCCATGAAATGGCTCCTGAACCCATGTGAAAAACATGCCCGGAAGTGCTCTTCTGATCATCTACACTTCCAGCCCAATCACTGTTAATGTATCCAACTAAATCTGAACATTCTGAAGCAGTATATAAAATGCCATACCTTTTTGTACCTTTAACATACCTCAGAATTCTTGTTGCTGCCTGCCAATGTGCATCCTTTGGCTTTTCCATGAATATGGAAATCAAGCTAACAGCATGCATTATGTCTGGCCTAGTTGCAGTCAAATACATAAGGCTGTCAACTATGCTCTTGTATAAGCTAGGATCAAAATCCTTGTTGTTGTCCTCTATGCTGAGTTTTAATCCCTTCACTGTGGGAGTGATCGTTGCTTTGCTCTCCTGCATATTAAATCTTTCCAACACTTCATTAACATATTTTTCCTGTGAGATAAAAATCCCATTTTCATCTTTTTCTACTTCTATTCCTAAGAAGTATTTCAACAAACCCATGTCAGTCATTTCAAATTCTTCTTTCATGACTATTTTAAAATTTTCAATAAGGTAATCATCATTACCTGTGAAAATAACATCATCAACATATAGCACTACAATCAACATTTTACCATCCTTTTCTTTGATGTAGAGGGTGGGTTCTCCCTCACACTTTTCAAATCCATTTTCCAGTAGATAGGAGTCTATTCTATTGTACCACGCTCTTGGTGCTTGCTTCAGCCCTCAAAGAGCTTTCTTCAACTTGCACACTTTGTGCTCTTGGCCTTTCTTTTCATAGCCGAGAGGTTGTTCAATGTAAACCTCTTCCATTAACACTCCATTTAGGAATGTTGACTTCACGTCCATTTGGTAAACTTTCCACTTGTTTTGTGCTGCTATGGACAACACTACTCTCACGGTTTCCATTCTAGCAACCGGTGCGAAAGTTTCCTCATAATCTATCCCATGCTTCTGCTTATACCCTTTGACAACAAGTCTTGCCTTGTGTCTCTCTATTTTTCCTTCAGCATTACTCTTGGTCTTGTAGACCCATTTAACTCCAATGACATCTTTACCTTTTGGGAGTTCAACCAAATCCCATGTCTTGTTTCTTTCTATGGCATTAATCTCCTCATCCATAGCTTCTATCCATTTCCTATCTTTAATAGCTTCTTCAAAGTGGATAGGGCCATCAACATGACAATATAAAGAAAAAAAAAGAGTTCATACCTTCATTTTCTACCTCTTTTTCATAAATTTCATTCACATTTCTGAACTTTTTACCTCTTTCATTTGGTGTACAAGTGCTTGAAGAAGCACTCGAATTTCCTCCTTGTGCTTGGAGAAGCACTTTCATTTATCCTCAAGGGTGTCTCTTGCTGCCCTTGTGTTGGTGCTGCTGTTTGGGGATGTATTTCAGCCAACTCATCATCATTTTCATCATGAGATAAACAATGTTTAACATTCACTGTTTTCTCTATGCTTCCATCCCAAGCTTCCTCTTCAATGAACTGAACATCTCTGCTCACAATAAAATTCTTAGTGGATGGGTTGTATAACCTATAAGCCTTGGATTCCTCACTGTATCCAATGAAAATACATTCCTCCCCCTTGTTGTCCAACTTCCTCCTTAGCTGATCCGGTATGTGTGCATAAGCCACACATCCGAATACCTTCATGTGTGTGACACCTTGCTTTGTGCCACTCCATGCCTCTTCTGGCACTTTGTTCATAACTGCTTTTGTAGGGCATCTATTTAGAATGTACGCTGCAGAATGTACAGCTTCAGCCCAATAATCATTAGGCAAATGCTTTGCCTTTAACATACTCCTTGCCATGTCCATTATGGTTCTATTCTTCCTTTCGACTACTCCATTTTGCTGCGGAGTATATCTAGTTGTAAACTCCTTATGAATACCATTTTCTCTACAAAAACGTAGGAAATATTTAGAGATATACTCACCTCCTCTATCAGTCCTTAGGAATTTGATATGTAGCCCACTTTGGTTTTCCACAAGTGCTTTGAAATTTCGAAATCTTTCAAACACTTCACTTTTGTTTTTCAAAAAGTAAACCCAAGTTTTTCTTGTAAAATCATCTATGAATGTTAAAATATAGTGGCTGCTTGCAAGCGATGGAGTTTGCATCGGTCCACATAAATCTGAGAGGACAATCTCTAAGGGTGCCTTTTCCCGAAAGGAAAAATTTCTCTATGTTGTTTCCCCAAGATACAACCTTCACAAAGGCTGTCTGGTTTCTCTATCAATGGTAGACCTCTTACCATTCCTTTTCTTTTCAACAGATTAAGACCTCCAAAGTTGAGATGTCCAAATCTCAAGTGCCACAACAAATTATCATCTTTTGGTTCGCTTTGGTAAGTCTCTTGTGCCACTGCTACTTTCTCTTCTTCATTCTTCAAGTCTTCTCTCATTCTGAGAGGGAACATCTTTTTCCTCATCATCTTCACTTCAACAATACATTGTTTGCAGGGTGGTTTATCCATGATGGTACAAACATCATCCTCAAAGAAAACATTATACCCCTTGTGGACTAGCTGTCCAATACTTAAGAGGTTACACTTCATTCCTGGAACATAGTAAACATCTACTATGGATTTCTTTGCACCTTTCCTTGTTAAAACATTTACAATCCATTTTCCCATAACAAAAAATTTTCTATCAGTTCCTAGTGTGACTTGTGACTTCACACTTTCATCTAACATAGAAAAAATTGCTATATTTCTTGTCATATGGTTACTACAACCGGAGTCTAGAAACCATAAATCCTCATTCTTTTCTTCAGCCATATTACAAGATAAAAACAAATTATCTAGTGAAATTTCCACTAGTTATTCTTCCCATATCATGCTGCTTATTTCTACATTCATTAGCATAATGACCATATTTCTTACAATAGTGACATTGGACATTGGATTTATCATACCTTTGTCCTTGAGCATTCTGCTGACCACTCTGCTGGCTGTTGCCTTGGTCATGGCTGTGATTTTGACTGTTGCACCTTCCATGAGCATTTGGTGGACTGTTCCTTCCAACTCTGTTTTGGCTTCTGCCTCTTCCTCTCTTGTTTCCTCTTCCTTGCCCTTTTCCTCTTTCGAAAGACATCTGGGTCTTAAAGGCATGTTCCAGAGATGAGTTTTCACTCCTACCCAATCTCTGCTCATGAGTCATCAGTGATGCATGTAGCTCATCCACTGTGAATTTTGTGAGATCCTTAGTCTCCTCTATGGTAGTGACAATCACATCGAATCTTGAGGGTAGACTCCTCAAGAGTTTTTCAACAATCCTCTTGTCTTCAAGAGTCTCTCCATGAGATATTATTTGTGTGACCATTCCAATCACATGAGTGAAGAATGAGTCAATTTTATCTGACTCTTTCATACAAAGAGTCTCAAAGTCTCTCCTTATCAACTGAAGTTTTGTTTTCTTCACTTTTTCCATGCCTTGATAGGCTGTATTGAGAGTTTCCCATGCTTCTTTGGATTTCTTGGCTGCTGCTATCCTCAGAAACACACTCTCATGCACTGCTTGATACAATAAGAAGAGAGCCCTGGAGTCTTTCTTCCTAATGCTTTTCAGAAACTCTTTCTCTGCTTGAGTTAAATCTTCAAACTCTTCTTCATTTGCCAGCTCTTCAAAGCCATCCTCAAAAAATTCCCATAAGTCTTGGGAGACAAATAAAGCTCTCATATTTATTGACCAGTAGTTATAATTATTCCCATTAAATATTGGGAGATGGACATTTCCCATACCCATACCAGTGGTGGCTCCAGCCATTCTGCACTCTTAACTATGATTCAAAAACACTTGACTGTGTATATAAAATGACTGACTGTTCTACAACAGTAACACACTAAACTGTATAGAGAAATACCTTTGGATTCTTTTTGGCTGAGTCTTCACACTGTTGGAGAAGCTGCTACAACAAAGAACTCCTTCCTTCAACTTCTTTGATCTTCAAAGAGCCTAGACTAGCTCTGATACCATGTTGGAATATTTGAAAATTCCAGAACAATAATGGAGAGAGTAATACTCTCCTCTTCTAACACAGAGAAATACAAAATTTCACTTACAGGAGACAGAGTTTCCACATGAAATTCAATTTGATTAGCTTCAAAATAAAAACTATTACAAATCTGAACTGCTTCAGAAACACGATGCTCAGAATAGACTTCACTGTCTCTCGAAATAATACATTGTCTATGTATTTCTTTTCTTTCTGTCTCTTTAAAAAAAATGCTATATTTCTAAACAACGCACTTCTGTACAAAAAAATTATGTTCTGTGTATAAAAAACTATATATTTCAGGCTCTTGGGCCTTTACATTATATATGTGCTGTGCATATAATAAAATTAAATCAAAAACTATAATGCATCGGGTCCGGTATTTAAACATAACTCGCGACCCTTTTAAAAATCTCGATCTCCGATTGTTAACTGGACACGATGATGGGTTTAATTCCGCTGCATAAGTCCATCGGATCCGGGTTCATCAATAAACAAACGACCAACCAAAACGTTCCGATTGCGATTGGAAAAGCCGATGCGATGAGCCAATATGAAATCCGCTCTATGAATGAATCGGGTCCGTACTTATCAAACAAAATAAATGTCAACCATCAGACTTCTGATTGCGATTAAGGATCGGATGCAATGGGAAAATAAACTATGGCACATAATCTGGATCGGGTACGCCATTTGATAGTGCAATCGGGGCATAAAAAAATTGCCCCCGATTCAAACTTTGTGATTATATATTATGTTGCCGCGTGGTCTTTGGGACCAGCGGGCCTTGACTTTGGTGGAGGGTGATTGTAATATGATTGCGATTGCGATTGTGATCGCATCGCAATGTTTCAATATTGCAAAATATATTGCAGTGATAACATTTAAGACTGTCGATTGCGATGATCGCATCGGTCCTCCATCATCAACAAGACACTGCAAGTATATCTTGCGATTACCGCCTAAGTCATTAACTCCACCGATTATATTGGTAAGGCTTTAAAGCCTAATTCAACCTATAATCAAAGCTCTATGCTTGCTGGCGATACTTTGAGTCTGAGCATTAAAATTTTCTCTTGAGATATCGGCCACCGCCTTAGATTCAATATCAAAGGGGTCTAATCTTATCTACTCTGTACTGCACCTGTGTTGGCTTTCCAATCCTTTTGCAATTGCATTTAAGTAAGCGGCAACCACCTTTGATTAGGCTTCAATGTGCCATTATTCTCTCACTTCTGCAATTACTGCTGATTGATTTCAACAGTTGGAATTAATTTCCAACACTTTGGAACGGGGAGAAATGGGCCACCGAAGGAGGAAGGGCTAAAATATATTGGATCAAATCTCCTTTCGTCACCTCTTAAATATCGTTTCAAGTGAATGGATGCAGTGTGCCATCTAATTCATGAATGGATGCAGCGTGCCAACAATTGGTGGGAACAACCAGGATTTGGAAGCCTAAATCAACAACAACTTAGTAGACTTGATTGGGTTCGCAAAAACTACGTGACTTACGATTACTGTCAGGATAGGTCAGCGAGGTTTCTAGCTGAATGTGCATTCAATACTTAATCAATCAAGGTGATTGATAACAATAAAAATATTGATTACAATATTGCAATTTTATATATTCATCCAGATTGATTAATATCGGTTGTGACATTTATTCGAGAATAATCAGAATGTAAAAATATTTTGTGTGTGGAAGAAAGTTGGGAACTCTCAACCTTGTCCACCTTTTAAATTGATAATAATTAAATCTTTGATTGAATTATTCAACCATTATACTTTAGAACATTTTAATAATTCATAACATAAATAGTTCCTATTTTATAGAGAAATAATTAAAAGACAAATTTATATCAGATGAACAATATTATTGTTTACAACCGTGTACATGTGGGTACGGAGGTAATTTCGTTTAGAGGAAAGTAATTGTATGCTTTTGCCATATTTTATACCATTCTTATATTTCCATTTAAATTTTATTTGTAGATATAAAAATTGTAGTGTCAATACATTCATATAAATATTTTATAATATTACATGTTTCATATGATTTAGCGTTTTAGTTTTATATATAGTAGGATATAGAGTATACTATGATTTAGTATAAATATTGTAGAAAATATAACAACGAGATTCAATTCAATCTTTTAATATATTAAAACAAGATATTGAATCTTTTTATAATTTGTGGAAACAAAACACCATCACACAATCACATAACAAGTAAGAGAAAGATACAATCATTCGCATAACACAAGATGTATTTGGGCAAAGAAAATTCTCAAAACCCCACTATATGTATATTGAATAAAGTCAAGTATGAAACAATACATTTCTTTCTCTCTCAGATAAATTCCTGCACTCTGCCAACTATCCCACTATGATCTAGACACAATCAACCAGTTACTTAGTCAATTCTCAGCCTCTACTCACCCTGCTTTGCTCACGCATTCTTGGAGGAATTTCCGCCCTATTAAATAAGAAATTCCTTCTAATTGATTGCGCAATGCATCCTTGGCCTCCACATCACTCTATAACTTACCTATACACTTTTCTAATTATACAACTGATTGTTATCATCCCTTTAACCTCAGTCTCAATTGGGTCTTCCTTAGAACTGACATGCAACAACAATTTATAATGAATTATCATTGAACTGATTGAACACTACTATTAAATTAAATCATATTTAATTCACTGGACCTAATTAAACTAATTTTAACTCAACTTCTTGAGTTAACAAATTAAAACTCACAAATAACTGTAACTCGCCCCCCTTAAATCATGGGAAAACTCTACATGCATCCTCTCTGACCCTCAACTAAAATTTCCTAAGCTAATTCAGTCATTCTGACTTAGTTAACTAATACAAGTTGTCATGAGATGAAATTACAATTTCTCTTCCAATTTAATTAAGGGAAAATTAAATCAGAAGCCCCCTTTCGGTGCCATTTCAACACTCTGTCACAACAATAAATGGATTATCTTCTACCTCAATCCTGCCTCTGTGGAATTCAAATTTTCTTATTGCCAATGCCTTTGTCAATAGGTCTGCATCCTACTCCTCCTTAGGAATTTACTCTAATGACATAATCTTCCTCTGAAAACAATCTCTGAGATGGTGATAAAAAGTATCAATATGCTTGGACCTTTCATGGAATAATGGATTAACCAAAAGTTTGATGCAACTCTGGTTATCACAATGTATCACCGTCAGATCCATCTGTTGACCAAACAAACCAACAATTATCTTCCTTATCCAGATGGCCTCACAATATACGTGACTAGCCTCCATGTACTTTGCCTCTGCTGAATTGAGTGCAACGGATCTCTATTTCTTGTTGAACCAAGAAAGCATTGTTGATCCTATGCTGAAGATGCCTCCTGATGTGATCATATTTTCAGATGGATTCCTTGCCCAATCTGCATCAGTGAAGCCTTGAAGCTTCACTCCCTCAATTCATCTATACCATGATCCATACTCCGTAGTGCCCCTGATATATCTCAACACATGCTTCCCTGCCTTCCAAAAGAGCTTGGTCGACTTAACCATAGCTTGGCTCAGCTGGCTAACTGCATAGCTTATGTCAGGTCATGTGTTCACCAAATACATGAGTGAACCCACAAGCTATCTGTAAACAGTAGCATCCACTACTTCGCCCGAAGTAGCATCCTCCTTCCTCTAGTTTCTTGCCAGAGGAGTCTCCATGGGTTTGTTTCCCTCCATGTGGAACTTCTTTACAATCTCCTTGGCATACTTTCCCAAAGATACAAATAGTTCCCAATCTCTTTTTCATATTTCCAATCCAAGGAAATAGTGCAAGAGCCCCTTGAACTTCATCTCAAATTATCTTTCAAGATCCTCTTTGCAAGACTTTATGAGATGCTCATCACCTGTCAGTATCATTCATCGACATAAAGTAAAATAATAAAAATCTTATCGTCAACCAAAATATGATATATGTTCTCATGTGCTTCACTTTTGTTGAAGCCCAACCCAGTGAAATAGCTATCAATCCTGGTGTACCAAGCACGAGGTGCTTGCTTCATCTCATACAATACTCTCTTGAGTCTGCACACATGTGACTCCCTGTCTAACGTATCAAAACCTTTTGGCTGCTCAATGTACACTTATTCATCAATAACTCCATTGAGAAAGGTTGTCTTTACATCCATATGATGTATCTTTCATCCCATCTACATTGAGAGTGCAAGGATGGATCCAATAGATGAGTACGTTGTGACTGGTGAAAAAGTATCATCATAGTCAATCCCCTTCACCTGAGAGAACCCTATGGCCACAAATCTAGCGTTATGTTTCTCCACACTCCCATCTGTTGAATGATTAAATTTGTAGATCCACCTAGATCCTAAAAATTAATTTCCCACTGGTCTTGGGACAACTTCCCATGCACTATTTTTTTTGATGGATTCGTACTCCTCAACCATGGAATCAACCCACACTAGATCCTGCACTGCTTCTTCGAAAGAGGATGGTTCTATCTCAATACCTTCGCTCATAAGAGCTATGTATCCAATGTACCACTCTGGGGACCTTCTCTGACTGTGATGTGATTTGGGTGTTCCCACATTCTCTCTCGCATCCAACAATAATCTGTCATCCTCTCTGGTGCACTTCCTTCCATCTCTAGTGGATGGCTCCGCATGAGTGGTTTCAACCACTCTTTGTTCCTCTACTTGTGGAACAAGTAAGAGAAAAAGACAATCAATCACAAAAAAAAAAAAAATGTATCTAGGGAAAGAAACTGATCAAAATCCCTCTATCAGTATATTGTATAAAGTCAAGACCATGAAACAATACAATTATTTCTCTCTTAGAGAAATTCTTGCACTTTACCAACTGTCTCACTCCGATCTAGGAAAAATTAGCCAATTACTTAGTCAATTCTCAACCTCTTCTCAACATGCCTTGCTCACCCATCCTTGGAGGAATTTTCTCCCTATTAAATAAGAAATTCCTTATAATTGATTGTGAAATGCATCCTTGGCCTCGACATGACTCTATAATTGACCTGTTCATATTTCTAATTATACAACTGATAGTTATCATCCCTTTAACCTTAGTCTCAATTGGGCCTTCCTTAAAACTGACATGCAACAATTCTTTATAGTGAATTATCAGTTAACTGATTGATCACTACTTGTGAGTTAAATAAGATTTAATTCACTGGACCTATCACTAGCTTATTTCTCAGTTAGAACTAGTTAAACTGATTTTAACTCAATTTCTTGAGTTAACTAATTACAACTCACAAATAACTATAATTGGTCCCCCTTAAATCATGGGACAAGTCTACATGCATCATCTCTGACCCTTAACTCGAATTTCCTAAGCTAACTCACTCATTCTGACTTAGTTAACTAATTCAAGTTTTCATGACATGAAATTACGATCTTTTCCAATTTAACTAAGGAAAAATTAAATCAGAAACCCCCCTTGGGTGTCATTTCTTGGTGTCATTTCAACACTTTGCAGACGTTCAATTGATATGTAATCACTATCAAATATTATTACACAATATTTAATTCCCTAAGTTATTAAATTCCATGAACATATTATAGAGTATGCTTTATGTATTCTAAATAGAAAAAAATAATGTTGGTTATAATAATAATAAAAAAGGAATATGTTGTAAAGTAATTAGAAAAAAAAAAAAAAACGTATGAATCATATTTCAGTAATAGATTTTAAATAAACTATTTGAAGATCTATGTTAACTAATATATGGTTAAAAAATTTATTTGGTCTTTATATATACTCTATTTAACATTCAAAGATACAATGTAAGAAATGAATAATAACACATTGTATTTTGCACTCTAAAAAAAATTCACGTGAAGAAATTTGATTCCCTCTACTCATGTTAAATCTGTACGTAAGATAGATATATGCTGATACATAGTATAACCAATCCCATTTAAAAAGAATGCTATCCATAAAACCATTAATGATGAGTTTCTATTCTGAATATATATATATATATATATATATATATAGAATAATATTATATAAATATTTAATTGCAAAATATGTGATATTCTAATGAAATATAGTTAATTCAGGGGTTAATATATTTATGATATATTTATAATGAAATCGAGTTTAATATTTGATCTACTCATAATGTAAACAAAATTCAATTCACAAATAACATATCAATCAAATTTAAGATGTGAATGTAACTTCAAAATGTTCAATCCCTTCTTAAATTCATAAATCATAGCAATTGATAGCATTTGCATGTGAGAATTTACAATTTAAGAAAAGGAATGATATATCTAGGGAAAGAAACATCAGTCCAAGTCCAAATGGAGACTCTAATCTGATTTTTGGTTGTATAATGGGTGGGCTCCAAATACATATTCCAGATTTACAGGGCTGGATATGCAGGGCTGGGATCCCCCCCTATCGATCATATCTACAGAGACCTGAATACGCGTGCTGATGGTCTGTCCAAAAGGGGTTTAAATGCAGTTTTTGGTTTTATACAGGTGCTTCATTACAGGGACCGGGTTCAAATTTGGGGTACTACAATCCCAATGCCTTAATGTTCAAACAACAATGTTGTTTATATCTGGTAACCTTATGTTTCCATGGCTCATATTTTTGAATGCTAACTTTTGATTTGTTTTTCTGGTTGACTACATACCAACTTTCATAGTCCACAATCCCAACACAAGCGAGCATGCACATGACTTCCCTTATCAAGCGAGCTTGTTCAAAAAAATTTCGACTGATCGGATTTGACTATATCCCCCACATATATATGCTCTTCATTTATGAGGATCAGACTTTTGAATTTATATTGCAACAATCTCTATGTCTTTACAACTATTACTGTTTTTTGATCACATCAAGCGACCCTGAATAGGAAGGAATAGGACAAGCGAGCCTATTATACACAACAAGCGAGCCGGATAATTTCAGGGAGGTCTTCAGATCAAGCGAGCCGGTTATTCATTTTCATGGTTGAATCACATCATATATGTGCTTCATATTATAAGGATCAGACATATGACATTTTATTGGAACATTCTACACAATATTTGTCTTTTTTGTTTTCTGCTGATCACATCAAGCGAATCAGATCGAATGATCTAGACAAATCTGCCTCTAATATACTACACAAGCGAGCCAGTTTCTGTTTCTAGGATGTCAGCAATTTTATGCATGCAGGTTATACATTTCGGATCAAGTGAACTGGATAGGTGTGCCTCTAATAGTCTACACAAGTGAGCCAGCTTCAGTTTCTGGGATGTCTGCAATATAAAGCATGCAGGTTATACATATTTGATAGTTTCTTCAGTTTCAAGCGAGCCTGTTTCTGAATTTTCCTCAAGCGAGCCAGTTGTTTTCTTTTTGTGTTGTTGTATACATTTTCCCATGTATATTTGAAGAGTTCAGTATCTGAATGGCTCTTTTTCTCATAATTGGGTCCAATTTTGGATGTTTTTTAATCTGGCCTCATAATTTGGATTGGGTGGAATCTTCCCCCAGAAATGTTTATGATCCCTTCCTGCTTTTAGATTTTGACTCCTTTTTCCTTGGAATTTGTCTCAATTTAAGGATGGTTGGATTGTGTTTTCTCATCTTCACTAGATGAGATTGTAATGACTTGATATATGAACTGTTAATGAAAACATTGTTTTTTTCTTTCTGAAAAAAAAATGTTAATCAAAATTTTAACTCTATAGGAGTAAAAATAATGCACTTAAATTAATAAGATTCATAAACTCTTAGATGTATAGTCATTTGGGCTACATTCAAATTTAAAATCTATGTGGAATCCAAATTATTTGGTTGCTATTGTACCCTATAGAGCTACAAAAATTGTGACTTTTCATTAAATTTATAGTCCATCAAAATGAAGTAATAATTATGCACGTGTTAAATTACATAAAGGTAAAATTGCATTTTTACCAAGCACATTTTTTCTTTAAAAAATTAATTTTAAGTCCGTTCTCCTCCTTAATCAATTTGTTTTAGTATTTTTTTTTGTTAACTCGTTGATTCGATATTCGTCCACTAGTTTGACTACCCTAGAAATTCCAATGGGTATTCTTCTTCTAAAAAAGTTAATTTTAAGTTCATTCTCCCCCTTAATCAATTTGTTTTAGTTTTTTTTTTTTGTTAACTGGTTGATTAGATATTCTTCCACTAGTTTGACCACCCTAGAAATTCCAATGGGTATTCCTCTTCTAAAAAAAATTAATTTTAAATTCATTCTCCTCAATCAATTTGTTGTTTTAGTATTGTTTTGGTTAACTGGTTGATTAGATATTCGTCCACTAGTTTGACTACCCTAGAAATTCCAATGGGTATTCTTCTTCTCAATGACTGCTAGATTGCAATGATATTGTAAATAATGTGTCAATTTAGCAAACAAATAGGAAAAGAGTAAAACCATTATACATTTAGCTAAAAAAACAATGTTTCTCTTAGCTCAAATATTTTTTTTATAGGTTTTGCGGCTCAAAACACTTGTTCGATCTTAATCAAAATCTATTTTATTACATTACTAAACTTAATGGTTGGGCACCTGTCATATATATAAAAAATTACTTATTTAAAAATATATAATAATTAATTATTCTCTCTTCACTATGACAATTTTTATTTTCACTCTTAAATGTTTTATTGATCTTTTTTTCATTTTATATTTGAGTGATTGCATATATAATTTTTAATTAGTTATTTACTAAATATATTTAACTTGTTGTTGACGGTGTTATATGCTGCTAACAGTAAGGGGTCTCCTTGATATGAAGTCTCAATTAGATCTCACACCATTTAGAGTAGGAGCACCAACCAGAAAGTATGGTCGGTTTCCATTGTCTTAGATATTTTCCTTGGATGCAAAAAAAAACACAAGAGAAACAAATGTACTTTCAAGGCAAGTCAGCCTTGTGATGTATTCAATTGTAAATTGTATAATGGTTCCTTCATGAAATAGAAAGGAAAGTAAGTCTTTAAGGGAAAAATTTTATTACCATCTCAATAAAGACACATGCATAATCTTCATTATTAAACTTGTGAAATATTTCACAAAGAAATAAAGATCATGAAAACATAAGACGCATGATTCAATGATGCATGCTAAAGTCTAAAGCCAAAGAAATAATTCATTTTCATTAGTATGTGTTTACTTAAACATATACCGCAAAACAATGAAATAATAGTCTCACAGTCATTCACGACATATGCATGAAAAGTGTGTCAGCTTCAAGAGCTTAAAATTATTGAGTGAAAGTTCCAAGATACACCATTACAATGATATAACACTTGTTCCAATAGTGGAAAGTTAAACAACTACTTGCTCCTCAAATGCCTAATCTTCTCTCATATGCTTGGATCGATAAGCTAAGGTGAAAAGTCTTTTTCTTGAGATATGATGTTGTATATATAACAAATGAGATGAATCTCCACCTCCCTTGTGACTCTTGAAATCCCTCATGACTCTTGAGCTTCCATGTGAATTTTCAAAACTCTTTTGATACCTTTGGACTTCTACATGACTTTTAACATTCTATGAGTGACCTTTGGACTTCCAAACTCTTTACATTTCTCATTTTTGAAAATTACATAATTACATCCATAATGATGTGGAAAATATAATGACACACATGATTTTTTATGTGCCACTTGGACCAACCATGACCTGGCACTGACAACATGGAATTCATTAATGATGTGTCAATTCCAAGCTTCTCTTCTTGTTTCTTCCTTCATATCTTTATGATAGTTCTTGCATGTGATTCATATTCATCCTCCAAGAGGTTTATTGATGTGCACTCTTCCATGTGATCTTGATATTCAATCTCCTATTGTGATCTAGTGTCCCTCCATCTTCTTGCTTGATGGTCTCTTCATGGTTCCAGCTTCACAAGTGTCTTTATACATTATCTCCTTTGCATCATCTTGTCATATCAAGATACAATACCTACAAATGATATTTACTCATGACAATATGACATCAATTTGGAAATATCATAGTCGATCATATTCTTTATGAAATTCACTAATTGTTATGGAACCGGGTTCAAGACAAAGGAGGAGGCCTAGGGATTGCGCTATGCATAGTCCTAGGTGGGAGTGATGAATGTCTGATCATAGTAATTGTGAAATGTGTAGTGACTGAGGGACATGGAAGCAAGACTGTGCAATTGGTAAACTTAGTGAAACAATGAGGAAGGCTTGCTCACTGTGATTGTGCAGTGCTCAATTCAAGAAGGATAGAGATAGAGGACTACACATATGAGAAAGTCAAGGAGGTAGAGATGGATGCTTACGCATTGTGATTGCATAGTGTACAATTAAGGAAGGAAAATTATTGCGCAATAGATGGAATTAGTGAGTGACGAAGGCTTGATTTCATATTAAAAATGCACATTGTGCAGTGGAAGGCTTTCTTGAAGAGGACATTGTGTAGTTTTGAAGGGCAGGAGGCAAGAAGGAGCATTGTGAATCTGTAATGCATAGTCCTTGTAGGTAGTGACTACATGGTGCACAGTTCCATAAGGTAAGGGATGCTAACTGAGGCTTGAGACTACACAATGTAGTTTAGGGAGGCATGTTGAAAGATGGTTGGTCGGGTAGGCGTAACTTTGGAAATTGACTAAGTGAGGCAGAGATGAAACAATAAAATTACTTAAACATGATAACGCACTCGTAAACAATCAACCATAGAACAACAAAGTACTTAACACCCAAAATCAACATGTACTCATTGAAATGACATTGAAAACGACACTTACCTCCAAGTGTGACACTTAAGATACACTTTGTGACACAAGTGACGACACCAAAAAAAAATTCTTAGAAATTTGGAAATAATTCTAATGCATGTCTCTATGATAGATGTGATTTGTTAGTAGAAAATTTTCCTCTTAAATATGTGTTATAGATTTCTTTCACAAAGTGCGACACTTCCCTTACCAAAAGGCAATACTTGGATTTTCTTCACAAAGGAACTTCTAAACTGAGGGAATATGCATGGAAATTCCTTTATTACAAGAAAAGACACCCCACATGGTTAAAGGAGGCAATGACAACAGTTGGTGACACAATCGTAAAACTACAACTTCTATGTTTTGATCTTGCTTTAAGCACATGGTCTAGTCCTTTTGGAAGTATTGATTCATTGTGTAGATTACTTCGAATTTCCCATTTAACTTGTTTATAGATGTATTTCCCTATATTACCTTTCTCATTTAAACACATCCTTAAAATATTTTTCTATATCTCAACTGTTTCGATCTAGGAGAAGGGTGATATGTAGTTGAAAGTTTGAAATGATCATAGTTGGAAAAGTTCAATGGATTCCATAAGGAGGTTACCAAGACATTTGCTCGGTCCTTCAATGGGTCAGAAGTTAAAATAGGTGATGTCAAATTCACTATCACATAATCCTTCATTGCAGAAGCAGCAAAATTACCAAGGCAAGGTGAACGATGGTTCAAAAACAAGGAATTTCACAATGAGGCATGGAGGCAAATGCTCAAAACACCAGGTATGGATATCTCATTTTTCAAGAAAGGCATTCCTAGTTTAGCCTTAAAGAATAAGTGGCGAAATATGTTGTTAATTCTGCAATAGTTTATAACTTGTGAAGGAAGGCTTGGCACCCTAAATGTTTATCATATTCGGCTTATGATGCATTTCCTAGATGAAGAAATAAATTTACCCTTTTTCTTACTCCATAGCCTAAAGAGGATGGCTTATAATGTACAAAAGAGGGTTCAATTCTTAGAAACCACCTTGTATTACCATGGCCTAGTTAAAATCATAATTGAGCATCATTTGAGAAAGGTGGGAGACAATTGGGATGAGTTCCTCTTGAGGAATCACTTTGAAGAACCTAAAGAAACTCCATCTGAAGGAAAAATTGCAAGAAGAAGCAGGAGAGGAAAATTTTCCAAATATGTTGAAATTAAAACTGGTAAATCCATACAAGAAGACAATGAGGAGATTACTGAAAAATTGGCTAAAATTAAGAAACAACTTAAAAAGGAGAAGATAATAAGAAAGTATGCCAAGGAGAGAGGTGAGGGACCATCTAAATTAAGACGAAGCCATAGGCTTAGAGGCATATTAAAGAAAACGGGAGTTAAAAAAATGGGAATCATAGATATTGAGGATGAAGAGACACCAACTGATAGATCTCCTGAGTACCAGTACGAAGAGGATCTTGATAGAGGAACTCCAGAGGTAGACCCAGCACAACAACAAATCTATAATTATGTTGAGTCATTAGAAAAGAGAACCTCGGAAAATAGAGGAAGAACTCCTAGCCCACAAGAGTCTTCCATTGAAGTGCTGAGAAGGGATAAATATGAACTGGAAGTACTTAATAGGCACATAAAAAATGAAAATGAAATCTTAAGGGAACAAGTCAAGCTGAAGAGTAACATGAACACAACTCTCTCTCTGCAAATGGAAAAATTGTACAAGGCTAGTGAGAAGATGAAGAAGAAAAATAAAAATTTGAGCAGGGTACTTATAAACCTGAGGTTCAAATTGGTCACAAGGAAGCCTAGGATGCCACTAAACATCAAGAAAAGTAGAAAAAGGAAGTTATATGTCCTAGAAGAAGTTTCAGAATACATGGATTAATTGCATGATGACATGCAAAAGCTTTGCAGTGGGGGTATGTTGAGCCCCAAAGATGTCCTTTTCTTTCACCAAATTTCACTTCATTTCCTTTGTCCTTTATCAATTATAAGCTTTGTAGAAATTTGAATAACTGATATGTTATCCACCGAGATTCTCCTAATCACACACTATTTTATCTTCATGCACAATTCATAATCTCTTCTACCATTGATCATCACATGCGGAAATAAAATCAATTGCATGCACACATTAAAGCCATAAAAAATTCACACATATGAACATAGTATGTAATGGGAAAGCTTAAAGCTGAAAACCCCCAACTATCTGTATATTATATATGTCATAGAGATCATGTAACAATCATTATACAAAGCTCCTCACAAGCTCTTAGTATAATCTCCACTTGCTACACACTAATTAGGCTTGATCTTGCAAATCCCATGTGATCTTTTGCCCCCGATGGCCGCTGCTCTCACACACGCAATCCCTCTTGAAGAATGCCTCTTGGTAAATTCTGGCCTCAACTTACTCTGTGCAATATGCCAGACATCTGCAGGTGTTGGATGCAAACCATGCATCTTATAGTCTGGCTTGATAGTCTGCTTGCCCTTTCACATGTCTACCTTTGGCATCCTTTGAAACCTCTTGTACATTGAGATTCATTGATGTATTCTTCAGTTTAATGAACAGATTTTATATAATTAGTGAATTAATTAATAATTAATTCACACCACTCTCACTAATTGTATCAATAAGTTAAACTAGATACAAATAGCTCAACTATGTTTAGATTAGTTAAATTGAACACAACTCCATTAACTCCCTCAATCAACTCCACCAAACTCTGTCACATGAGTTCTAACTAAAGTATCCATGCAATAGCTCCACTTAACCCTCAGGAATAGCGTAATTCCTTCTATCATCTCTTGTGCCACATCTATGCACTTAACTGAAGTGCTCCAAGAGAATAAGATAATGTTTATAGTCCAAATATTATTAAGAGCTAATAATATTTGACATATCTATTTTTAGACTAGCAATCTAAAAATAGAATCCGCCCAATATGTCTAAAAATAGAAATCCATCTATTTTTCCAAATTGACCAACCATCCACAAATAGCATCTTTCAACTCATAGAATATGATCGACATGTCTAAAAATAGACTTTGCGACAAAAATCACCTGTGTGGCCCCCACCTAGTTTTGGTGATCACTTTCAAACTAGGATCAAGAATGATGTTTCAGGATGCCTCCTTCACTGTTTCTTGTTGCAATCTTCAACAGGCTTAAAAGATCAATAGGATTGATTAAAGTCACTTTAAGAATGCATACAATAACTGACTTACTAAACTTTTGTGGTCTTGTTGTTGTAGTGATTTTTTACTAGACTTAGCTACAGAATGCAACCATTCTGTAGCTAGTCGCATATCCCGCAGCTATCTTTATGTTCACACAGGTTACAGGTGTCACTTAAAGGAAAAATGCATATGGTTGAATTCTAGAACTCACCTACATCATTCCTTGCCCTCTACGAAGTGTGAGAAAAAATCTGCAAGTGGTTATGCACGTGGAGGAAACCAAAACTAAGAAGTAGACTTCTACTAGGACAAGGACTCTGCAGGTGTCTTCAGCAAAGTACAAGGCCTCAACAAGATTTCTAATTCGATTTTGATTGAAAAATACACCTATCCCTATTTATTCTCAATTACAGTTATGTATTTTGTTTATAAAAATAACTTGGTGAACCGAGAGACAGTTAGTTAGTTGATGTTTTGTTGTTAAGTTGTCCAAGACTGTAATACTCTATTTTTGAAGCGTTTTCCTTTAATGAAATAAGTACAACTTTAATACATGATCTGAACCAATCTTGAGGAGATTCATGTGCCAATCCGATGGTAGAGGGCCCCTACTGTCCGAAAGACTTTGTGCATATTTTTTAGATAAGTAACTTTAGCTCTGTTTCGTTCTTAATTTAGGCAGTTTCCTGAACTTCATGTTTTATGCTTACTTACATTGAATAGTGCAGTAAATATTGTTCTCATGAATTGTTCCAAAATATCACTAACACTGAATGAGATAGAGTTGTAGTATTTCGAAGGCTAATTGTGTATTAGTTCAGTTCTGTTCATTGCATTTCAAGTTTTATTAGCTAGTTGTATTCTAGTTCTATTAAATTCGACTTAAAGGCCTTCATTATTTACAAACTGCTCTTGTTCTTAGTCTCTTCTAACATATTATTATCATATGGAAAAGAATTAGTAATATCATTTTGAGGTCTTGAATGTTTTGCAATTTCTCATAATTTTACAAACAACATTTTTCCAAAGCTATTCCAAGAGATCTCTAACCCTCGAATGAGGCTTAATAGTAACATTTTGAGTTGCAGAATGGGTTGATTTTAGTGTCATAAGTTAAATTAGCATAGGGTTCCTTACTATGTTGCAGATAATATTTTCTCAACATGTCCAACAAATTTCTAACTATGGATGAGATTTTCTCTGTGATATTGTAAGTTGTTTTTTACTTAAAAGAACCTCATTGCATCAAACTTATCCTTTTCTCAAGTTGTTCCAAAATACCTCTAATGAAATGAATTGGACTGAGTTAATGTTATGAGTTACTTTCCTTGTCAAGCTTTGCAATTGGTGAATCAACATTTTCTGTTCTTAGGTGCCATACATAGTTTAGAGTAGATTTTTCTTTGTTTTAGTGTGACCAATAACTTCTCTTTGCCAACAATTTAGTTCTTTTCCTCTTAGCACAAAAAAACAAAACCAAAAACATTAAAAAAACACTAAACACAACGAAGTAGGAAGAAGATACCTAGGCACATATAGTGCACTTCACTTCAACAGTTTACTAGCCCTGGTTGACAATTTATGACATCAATTTAGGAACACTAAGTTGAGCAGAAAAAGGGTTTAAGATTAACCAAATGTTGTTGTGTGTCACAAATCCCTTTTGACTTTATACCACATTCATTGGAACCAGAAAAAACAGTTTCACACAATTTTTTATTCACAGGAACGACAAAACAAAAGATGATGGAAAGGAGACAACATGACACAGGGAACAAAAAAAGAAGAGACAAGGAAAGAAATATGTACATGGGTAGGGACAAAACCCGGGGATGTTATTGAAAATATAATTTGAGATATTGGAAATTGACAGGAAGAGAATCCATCTTCCCGTCTAAAAATTGCAGATGATAAATATGGTGGCCAATATTGTCATGCAAAAAATAGGGTCTAATCCACACAGATTAGAATTTAGTTTGTTTACCTTTCTCTTAGTGGGATTTATCCCACTTCAATACTAGGTATCCCACACTAAACTCCTTGTTCCTCGCAGAATTCTTGTAAAACCAATGCTTGATACAACTTTGATGCCAATAACAAAATTTTATTTTGTTTTTCACCTTTACTCCTCCAACTTCAACATCGTGTATATCCTACTCTGAACCACAAGAAATGGTTTACCTCAAGATTCTTGGGAAAGCTAAAATGTTGGGAGGTATCTATTCAGAGGAAGGATAACTTCATTTCCATCCATGAGAAAGTAAGGGGAAGTCTCCAGAGAGGGTTTTGGTGTAACACAGTAAACCCACAAAGCATTATGCTAGTTAATTTTCTCGGAGTAAAAAATTTACGTGATGATACAAATTAAATTCTTGTTGGAAGATGCGAATAAACCATTTCCTTGGGGGTAATAATTAGATGAGTGCTTTAACAAAATTCCATTTTCTAATGCAAAATCATAAAGCTCCAGTGATGAAAAGTAAGTTACATTATCGAAAACAAGTGATGTAGGAATGCCAAACCTAGTGATGATATTCTGCTTGAGAAAGTTGATGACTTCCTGCTCATTCACTTTTTTTATAGGAAATTATTTAGACCATTGAGTAAAATAGTTTTTGGAAGTTAAGATATATCAATGCTACTTTGAAGAATGTGGAAACTTTTCACCAATAACATCTAATCCCCATTGTTGAAAAGGTTCCTCAATAGCAATGGGGTGACTGGTTTTTTATCAAAACCAACACCTCTTTGACAAAATGAAAACTTATGAGCATATGCATGTGCATCCTTGAAAAATTTGGGCTAATAATAACCAGCCCGCATGAATTTATGTGCATTAGTATTGTCTACCTTATGTCCACTAGCTAGCCCGTTGTGTAGATATTTTAGTACCTTTTTTGAAACTCGTGCTTCTAGACATATGAGCAAGAAACCATTATGCTGTTGTCTAAAAGGAACACCATGTATAAGCTAATGTGATAGAGATTTAATTCAAATAGCCCTCTTATGTTTATCTTAAAATGTGAGGACAAGGTACCATGCTCTAGATACTATCACACATCTGTGTACCAAGACGTGGCTACATTTGTGGGGTTAGCTTACTCGATATTGTACATTTCAATTTCTTATTCCCATATGGAAGATTCCTCTTCAAGTGCATTACCTGATTTTTTTGCAAATTGATAGAGACCATGACCTTTTACCATGTGAACTGGCTTGACTTCAAGATCATATTATTGAAGGTTTTTCATTTAGTTTGTCCTCTTCTCACACAATTTTTGTTGTAAAAAAAGTGATCTGACCACTGGGTGAGCACAAAGACAATAAAATGACTCTTTAGGAGGTAAGGCCTGAATTTCCTCGCCTCCTTGTATATTTTTATTAGGCAGAAAAATCCCTCTTTCGTATAAGAGATATCTCCCTAGATTCCCAACAAAACCTAGTAACAAACATCCAAATAATTTCTACCTTTCCTTAGACTATGAATAAAATATGAAACATGTAGTATGTGAAGGATCACTTACCTATTAACAAAGTGCTTTTAGAAGTCATTTCAGCACTTTCCATGACCATCTTTCCCTCAATGCCTTATAGGCTTCCCAAATTCTTTCCACAACTTCTCCATGATGCTCCAAAAGAGATATGCATAAACAAAAAAATTCAAAGGGATCAAAGCATATCGCATATGAAATCAAAGGTAAATGAAATCCCTAATTTAGCATACAACATATAATTGAATAAATAATCAGTCATAAACCATGTGAGTGATTAAGGAATCTCACAAATAACATCAAAATAGACACAATTAGGAAAGAAAAATTACTTTGTATTAAATTCGAAGGGAAAAAAAGCTTACAGCCTGGTTGCCTTGATGTCACAAGCCTCTTCCAATGGTCTCCTTTCCTTCCCTTTATTACAAGCTCTTTAGACCCAAAATCAACAGCATAATTTTTCAAATCCAAGTCTCCTTCATTCCTTCAGTCCTATGCTCAATTTATAGGAAGGATGAGGAGGTATCTAGTTCCTCTTCTGAATGGATATGATGCTTAAGAAAAGGATATTAGTTCCATGATCCAAGAGATGAGGAACATGTATGCAGTGGTTCGAGGTCTCTAATTTAGATAAGATTCCTCCACTAAAGATTATAGAACTTACTTTTTTATTTTTACCTGCATGAACAGTGTTGGACATTGGATAAACCAATGATCCCTGTGTGTTTCGTAGCATGGACTAACCACCTCTCGTGGATCCTTATCTCTGGTGATGTGATCATTCACTAATACCTACGAATTTTGGTCTAAGGGAAATTGTGATTCCCAACAAGTGGTATAGGAGCATAGGTCACGAGTTTGATACACACCTGACTCACGTTAGGGGGCGGAGATTGTTGGGCATTGGATAAACCAATGCTCCTCGTGTGTTTCGCGACATGGACTAACTGCCTCTCGTGGATCTTTATTTCCGGTGATGCAATCATTGACTAAAACCTATCGGTTTTGGTCTAATGCAATTTTTCATTCCCAATAAACAGAGCTAAACATTTTATAGTGGAATAAAGTGTGCAGATATGCGCAGTTTATAGTGGAAGAAACTACACATGTGTGGGTTTTGTTTAGGAAAACTGTGCAGATGCTCAAAAATGGTTTTTAAGCAGTGTAACCCAAACTTCATTTTTTCCCTAGTATTGTTTTACTTCAATATTCATAAGGGATTCACTTGAGACACTTCATCGGATGGTGAAGGATCCAAATCAACAACCATGGTGACAAAATTTATCGTAATGGATTTCCCCTTAAAGTGCAAAGCCAAAAAATATGTTTGATGATTGAAGTGCTTTATCATGTCAAAAGTTTGGATTATAGACCAATTGGTTGAGGACCTAAAACAAACAATCAGGGATTACCATATCATACTTTCATATAAACATCAATGAGGTAAACATTTCCATACTCAGAGTACAAATATCTCAAAGAATCAATATGGAAATACATCTAAAGATCCATGTCAATAGAAGACACAATATGGATGCAACCATCAATGGATCTATGTTTACAGTCATGAATATTTAATAACTCCACACAACTTGGATGGATGAAACTAGATCTAGAGTCTTGATCTCCATCTCTCAATGTACAAATATAATCATTTTAGTAAATGTATTGAAGTCGAACATGGTAGAAACCACTTGATTATCGGTCAATGATGTGAACCATTAACAATTTTGAGAGAAACCACCATTAATGACAATGGTCCTCAAGGTAATCCTAGTACAATATATGGAGTGTGAAAATATGTCTTGAAGTTGAACACTCATAAAATCATTCGATCGAAGGTTAATGATGAGAACCTTTCATCGAAGGCGAGAAACCTGCCATTAGGGCATGCAGGCTCTAAGGTACTGAAGAAGGTTTCTAAATCAACTCCCTAGATAGTGAGCTGAAGTCGATAGGAAGTGACACATCGCAGGAGGGCCTATGGCACGAAACTCATGTAAATTTTTGAAGAACAAATTTAGAGTGATTCAGGATTGACTCAGTGATAACCGACAGGATTGAAGGTTATGATTTGCAAGGTAATTTTGACTAATTTTTTACTTCTCTTGAACATATCGACAACACAAAACTTATACTTGGCAACATTTGACTCAACGATAATACCCAAAATTGGCTTAAGACTTTCAATGAGGTTCGATTAACTTTGAGACAAATGGATTTCCCAACATGGACACAAATGTGACAGAGTGTCATGTTCAAGAGAAATATACTGCCTTTCGTAATACAAACATAAATGTTTCTTCCAAATTCCCCCCTACCATTTCTAGCAAGTACCTGTTGGGTATGTGTTGTATTCTTTCCACCACTAGCCCCACGCATTGTACATTGCGCCGGGCATAGCAGGGGGGTCACAAGGGGGGAGGCAGCCCCCACTGTTGGGGTCCGGGGAAATGCCCCGACGAAAATTTGTTTGGTGTGCGGACCCACTCATAGGCGGACCCACCCATGTTTTGTGCATGAGTTTGCACATGGTTTTTTGGGGTACAATGGTTTTCAACCCCTGGTATTTTGTAGATCCAATTAAGCGAACTACGGTTATGTTCTAATCCAGGGTTAATGGATTGGGGTTTATGTATGCTTCAGCATGTATATATATGTGTTGTAACACTAAAAGGAATATAATGAAAAATTAAGCTGGTCGTCCCGATTTGGGATCCAGGGGAAAATCTCTGTGTTTATATGTTTTATGTTTTATGCTCTCGCTATTGTTTATTTTCTGATATAAGATTCGTGTGTAGATAATTTCTGTTCAGGGTTAAAACCTACATTTGGTATCAGAGTTGTTTCGGCTTCAAGGGGACGCCTTTGCTGCTAAGGGTTTTTTGCTCGGGCCTAAGGTAGACCCTGTTCAGTGGGAGATCTGCGGGATCGATTCTTGCGGTGAAAGAAGATGGCGAGTGGCGGAAATATAGAGATCGAGAAATTTAATGGTCAGAGTTTTGAGTTATGGAAGCTCAAGATGGAGGATATGCTGGTGGATAAAGATCAGTGGATCGCGGTAGATCCGGGTACTAAACCAACAACAATGTCAGATGAAGACTGGAAGAAACTGGATCGGAAGGCTAAGAGCAAAATACGGTTGTGTGATTGTTGATTGTATCTAGGGAAGCTACGGTGAAGAATTTGTGGGAAAAACTTGGGACTTTGTACCAATCTAAGTCTCTGGTGAATAATTTGTTCCTGCGGAAAAAGCTATATAACCTGAGGATGAAGGATGGAGACTCGGTGACAGAGCATCTGAATGCCTTCAATACTGTGGTAAGTCAGCTATCATCTGTTGATATTAAAATCTCAGATGAAGATAAGTGCATTAGTTTGTTGTGTTCTCTACCAGACTCATGGGACAGTCTGGTTATTGCAATAGGTAGAAATGCAACTACCTTGAATTTTGATGACATTGTCTCAGCCTTGCTGTCGGAGGAAATGAGACGGAGAAATATGGAGGGTCATAATGGAGATGCCTTATCTGTACGAGGAAGGTCCCAAAATAGAAACAAGAATAAGGTTTCGAGTGGGAGATATAAATCTAGAGGGAGATCTAAATCTCTTGGAAAGTTTGTAAAAATGTGTTGGAAATGCGGAAAGGAAGGACACTACAAAAAGGAATGTAGATCTAAAGCTCCTGAGAAAGGAAAGGGATCTGATGATGCTCCTTCTGCAGAGGCAAAAACCACCTCGGATGAAGGTGGGGATGTGTATTTGGCTTCTTCTTAAAGTACACATGTAGATCATGAGTCATGGTTAATTGTCTCAGGTGCATCCTTTCACTTCACTCCCCATAGGGAGTGGTTATGTGAGTATGAGAAATATGATGGTGGTGATGTCTTCCTAGGGGATGATAGGAAGGCTGGAATCGTCGGACGTGGAAAGGTCATGCTGAATCTGCAAGGTGGAAGGATCAGAACACTTCCTAGTGTTCTGCATATTCCTACATTGGCCAGAAATCTGATTTCTGTAAGCAAGATGGATGATGCAGGTGTAAAAACAGTGTTCGAGAAAGATGCCTGCAAGATGGTTCGGGGAGAACTAGTATTAATGCGAGGAATTCGGATTGGAACTCTGTACAAGCTACAAGGTAGCACTGTTATTGATGGGTGTAACAGTTCTATGGTTCCTGAAAGTGGAGTGGAAAGCCTAGCTGTCTCTAGAGAAAAGACCATGATATGGCATCAAAGGCTTGGACACATTGGAGAGAAGGGCCTTCGGATACTGCATAGAAATGGTATGGTAGAAGGTATGTCTAATTGCTCTCTGGATTTCGATTTCTGTGAACATTGTGTATATGGGAAGAAAAATAGCGTGATTTTTCCTTCTGGTGCTAATAAGGTGAACAAGATATTAGAACTTGTGCACAGTGATGTGTTTGGACCTGTGTCAGTTCCATCACTGGGAAAGTTTGTGTACTATCTTTCATTCATATATGACTTCTCAAGGAATACATGGATATATTTCTTGAGGAAGAAATCTAAAGTCTTTGACAAATTTAAATAATTTAAGGCTCTAGTGGAAAACTAGACAGAGAAGAAGATAAAGGCGCTTAGGACAGATAATGGTGGGGAGTTCTGCAAGAAGGAATTTGAATATTTCTGTAAGAAGTGTGGCATAGCACGGCAAAATACTACGCCATACACACCTCAGCAAAATGGAGTTACAGAAAGAATGAACAGAACACTGATGGAAAAGGCAAGAAGCATGCTCAGTGGTACCGGGTTAGGACAAGAATTCTGGGTAGAGGCAATGGAGACTGCATGTTACTTAATTAACAGATCACCTTCATCAGCGTTGGAGGATAAGACTCCACATGAGGTATGGACTGGTAAGAAACCCTCTATTTCACATCTAAGGGTATTTGTATGTGATGCATATGTACATGTTCCAAAGGAGAAAAGGACCAAGTTGGATAATAAATCTAAAAGGTGCATCTTTATTGGGTATAAGGATGGTTTAAAGGGTTACAAGCTTTGGAACCCATAAACAAGGAAGGTTGTGTACAACCAAGATGTGGTGTTTAGAGAGTTGAAAGATGTTGTTACACATGAAGTCCTACCAAAGTAACCTGAGGAGATAGAGTTTGAGATAAAGGAGGATGAATCAGATTCTACAACAGAAGAAGACTCAGAAGAGGAAGAGCCACAAACTCCAGCTGTGAGAAGATCAACTCGGGAAAGAAGGCAACCAGAAAGGTATAGTCCATCTGCTTTTTGTTCAGGTTTTTCCTTAACTATAACTGATGATGATCCCATAACTTTCAGGGAGGAAGTAGATTCAAAGGATGGAAAACTCTGGAAGGAGGCCATGGTTGATGAAATGGCATCCTTGCACAAAAATGAGGCATGGGATCTGGTGGAGTTGCCGACTGGAAGGAAGCCCATCGGGAGCAAATGGGTGTTTAAGAAGAAGATGAATGTAGAAGGCAAGGTGGAGAAATACAAAGCTAGGTTGGTAGAAAAAGGTTATTCCCAGGTGCCGGGAATTGATTTTGGTGATATTTTTTCTCCTGTTGCCAAGGTTACTTCTATTAGATTACTTTTATCTGTTGCTGCTGCATTTTATTTTGAGATAGAACAGATGGATGTGAAGACAACATTTCTTCATGGGGATCTAGAAGAGGAGATCTACATGAAGCAACCTAAAGGCTTTATGGTGAAGGGTAAGAAAGAACTAGTATGCAGGTTGAAGAAGTCTCTGTATGGGTTAAAACAGTCACCAAGGATGTGGTAACAAAAATTTGATACCTATATACGGGGACTTGGCTTCACCAGAAGCAAGGAGGATCATTGTGTTTATATTAAATTAATTGGTGACCGTGTTATTTATTTGGTCTTGTATGTGGATGATATGTTGTTGATTGGAAATGACAAAGAAATTATCCATGATTTTAAGACCCAACTGTTCTCCAAATTCGACATGAAGGATCTTGGTGCTGCAAACTATATTTTGGGCATGGAAATTAAGAGAGATCGGGCAAAGAGGAAGCTTTGGTTAAACCAGAGGAAGTATGTCGAGACTATATTGTAGAGGTTCAATATGTAGGATAGTAAACCGATGAGTGTTCCTATTCCTGTAGGTGCAAAGCTGTCCGCTGAACAGTGTCCCAAGACACAAGAAGTAGAGGAGGATATGTCTCGTGTTCCATATGCAAGTGCAGTGGGTAGCCTGATGTATGAAATGGTATGTAATAGACCAGACATTGCACATGCAATGGGAGTATTGAGCAGGTTTATGTCAAACCCAGGGAAGGAGCATTGGACAATAGTGAAGCGGGTTTTCAGATATTTACGTGGCACTAGTGATCATGGCTTGTGCTACCAGGGAAGACTAGGATTGGAAATAATGTTGGACATTCGTGGTTTTGTTGATGCAGACTGGGCTGGAGATCTAGACCAAAGAAGATCTACATGTGGGTATGTGTTTAGCCTATTTGGAGGCGCAGTCAGTTGGATGAGTAAAATACAGTCCGTAGTGGCTCTTTCAACTACAGAGGTAGAATACATAGCAGCCACTCATGCAAGCAAGGAAGCATTTTGGTTGCAAAGATTGTGTTCAAGTATGGGGTTGGTACAACAAGCTATAAGGATGGACTGTGATAGCCAAAGTGCAATTTTCTTGGCTAAGAACCCTGCTTACCATTCAAATACAAAGCACATTGATGTTCAATATCACTTTGTTAGAGATATGATTGAGGCTAAAAGGGTGTTGTTGGTAAATGTGGACACTTTGAAGAATGTTGTAGATGCATTGACGAAGTTTGTGAGCACTCAAAAGTTCTCTTGGTGTAGAGAAACAATGGGTGTTGAAGAATTTGCCCAATGACTAAGCTCTCCTGTGGCCCCCCGTG
This sequence comes from Pinus albicaulis, assembly GCA_034641835.2. NCBI lineage: Eukaryota > Viridiplantae > Streptophyta > Pinopsida > Pinales > Pinaceae > Pinus > Pinus albicaulis. Next base: position 317,749,512 of record CM076576.1, on the reverse strand, counting down.
GAAAGAAAACAACAAGTGGGAGAATGTTGGGTATGTGTTATATTCTTTCCACGACTAGCCCCACACATTGTACGTTGCGCCGGGCGCAGCAGGGGGGTCACAAGGGGGGAGGCAACCCCCACTGTTGGGGTCCGGGGCAATGCCCCTGCGAAAATTTTTTTGGTGTGTAGACCCACTCATAGGCGGACCCACCCATGTTTTGTGCATGAGTTTGCACATGGTTTTTTGGGGTACAATGGTTTTCGACCCCTGGTATTTTGTAGATCCGGTCAAGGGAACTACGGTTATGTTCTAATCCAGGGTTAATGGATTGGGGTTTATGTATGCTTCAAAATGTATATATATGTGTTATAACACTAAAAGGAATATAATGAAAAATCAAGCTGGTCGTCCCGATTTGGGATCTAGGGGAAAATCTCTGTGTTTATATGTTTTATGTTTTATGCTCTCGCTATTGTTTATTTTCTGATATAAGATTCGTGTGTAGATAATTTCTGTTCAGGGTTAAAACCTACAGTACCTCTTTATTTTTTTCAAGAATGAGGAGGATAACATTTTCTTGTCCTATAAGCTCATCCTTTGGATGAGTCCTTTGAAGTAATTTTAATGAACACTAGGAAGGAGTGGTTCGGTCTTGTCATGATTGATGAGTATTGCACTCTTTCAACATAAATTTTAATGAGCTCAAAGAAAGTAAGACTCGGCGTTCTCATTTTTAGGGAGTTAGGAGAAAAACATAAGTAAACTCCATGATTTCCTTTTTCGTAAATTTAGTCTCTCAAGATTGAAAAAGGGTAAAATGATGTAGGAGAAAACTCTGTTGACTATGATTAGTCAAAATATACCCTTTTCGTAGATATTCTAGTTCATTTTATAAAATGGGTAAACTTATACTAAATAGAAGACTCATAATTTACTTTTTCGAGTTCGAATAGTCAAGTAATCAGCGATATCTTCATGTTTAGAGTGTCTAAAAAGGGCTAAAAAGAGAACTCCAAGGTTTCAGTTTTTCGTAATTTTCAATGAGTCTAAAAAAGTGATAAAAGTGTACTCATATGGCCGACTTTCAATTTAATTTAAGAGCAGGAAAAGACAAAAAAAACTCAACATTTTTATGTGTTTCGCAAGTATGAAATATAGAAAAACAAGCTCGGTATTTTCATGAGTTTAATGAGTCTTCAAAATAATAACCAAAATGGACTCTCGAGATAGTTTTCATTTTTATACAAGCTTGAAATAGAGAAAAATATGCTTGAGAGTGTTTTCATTTTTATACAAGCTTGAAACTGAGAAAAAATTGTGCTTGATATAAGTTTCAATGCCCCCCACGCATAACCTTCAAGAGAACATGTGACACACCACCCCCCCCCCACCCTGAGCTTCATTTCATTCACCTTAGTAGACTATTGGTTACTAATAGTTGAATGTAATGAAGGCTCATTTACGAGGTCAAGTGAAAGATTTGACTTACCATTTATGAGATCTATTCAAAGACTCGATTCAATTAGGAGAGGTTTTGTTTCATTTTTTAACGAGCTTGACATGGGGAAAGAACTATGCTCATAGTGACCTTATTCATCTTTTAACGAGGTTGAGACAGTAAATAACCATCCTCATGGGAACCTATTTCATTTTTTAACAAGGTTGACATAGTAAAAGAACCTATTTCATTTTTTTACGAGGTTGACACAGTAAAAGAACTATCCTTAGGGGGAACCTGTTTCATTTTTTTAACAAGGTTGACACAACAAAAGAACCATCCTCAGAAGGACCTGTTTCATTTTTCAACAAGGTTAACACAATAAAAGAATTATCCTCAGGGGAACCTATTTCATTTTTTAATAAGGTTGACATAGAAAAATAAATATCCTCATAAGGATTTGTTTCATTTTTTAACATGTTTGAAAGAGTAAAATAACCATTCTCATAGGGAATTTTCATGGCTTCCAAATGGAAAGAACACATGCCAAGGGACACACCTCTATCATGGCTTCCAATAGGTCTTCATCAGATGGAAGAACATTTCTATGGAATTAACATATGTCAAGGGACTCAATAGGGATAATAATATCGCGTCAAATATCCCCATAGGGTTCACCATGTCAATTATTGAATCTAAGTCAAAACAAGTCGAGAAAATATTGAGAGGCTCGCTTACATTGGTAACTAAATGCATGGGACCAATGGCCACATAATTAACCTGTGGGCAGGTAGATACCACTTTCTTATACAGAACATTCGGGGATGTCAAATGACTAGTAGTTGAATCAATACCAATGAACTAAAGATGGTAAATAATCATAATGTTTCCATTGTGAGGAAAAAACATCACCCGAAAGAGTGTTAATACAACAAATTTCATTGCATAAACATATTCTCGCCAATGCGAAAATTTAAATCCAAGGGGCCTTAAACTGCCATAAGATCAATATAGACAGTTTTACCTTCCAAGGTAATAGGAAACTTAGGAAGGATACCTAAATTTTCACAAATGGTTCTATTAAAATCTAACAAATTATGTGTAACAGGCACAAGCTGAGGGGAAACTAAAGCTTTCCAAGAAATTGAGGATAAAAAGCTAACATAAGTGTCGTCATATACATTTGTGCGATGCACATTCTTACCATAAGCCTTCACAATGATTTGGAAAGGTGTGGAAGCATGAAGATGAGGTTTTGTCAGTCTACTCCAATTAAAGGAAATGACCTCAATACTTGGAGGGGGTTCAATGGAAACAAGTGAAATTCCCCCTTGCGTAGAAGATTTTGATGTAACAAGAATAACCTGAGCGATATTGAATTCACTCTCTACAGGGAGAGTGGGATCGACCAAATATGGAATCGATTTGATCACTTGACCAACCAATGGTTCATCAACCTCAGTGATATGGGTTTCACTCTCCCATGGAAGAGTAGGATTAACTTTACTTGGAATTAGATCAATCACTTTGTCAACTGACGATAGGTTGGAAGAAAGCTTACGGTAACCAGTTGGAAGTTGTTGCTGAGGGAAAATGTGACTATGATGAATCCCTTTGCATAACCTACAAGGAAACCTAACTTTACCCTTTTTCCATGGAACTTGACAATCACTGGTTGATGGATCAACAGTAAGTTGATATGAATTTCCTGACCATATTTCCAAGACCTTAGGAATACCAGGACAATTGATAAGGAAGTGGTCACCCTTACAAAACTTGCAAGGGTATTTGGGCTTGTGATGCATGTTGGAGGTTTCCTCAACATTACCAACACTTACAACCATGGTTGGTTGGTTGACTTCTTTCTTATATTGCTTCTTCTTCTCCTTCCCTTTCTTCTTCTTCTTAGCCATGTGGTTACTAGCATCAATGTTTTTACCAAGCGAAGAAGAAGAAAGGGAAGAAGACATGTTGGGTGAAGAAGGTAAAGGGTCAACATGAGGTTAATGATGTTGAGATGGTGAACTTGGTTGAGGTGAATAATCCAGTTGAGATGGAAAAATTTGAGTATTTGAGGCCAACGAAGTTGAAAACAACCATACTAGTAAACATACGGTAAATCCGGGTAATGACAATGTATCAATATAAGGAGGACCAACATTTCCGAAGCACAAAAAAGGACTAGGATTCATGTTAAGAGGGGTTCCTTAGTTGGTGAATTCAGAGATTGCTGCCATAAGATTCAACTCAAATAAGTTTTATTAAGAATTTAAATAATATTCACAATCCAAACCTACGCTCTGTAAAAAGTAAAAACAAGAAAATAACACATGCTAGCAAATCTATGAGTCAAACAACACAAACAACCTTTTCACAGCGAAATCACTAGTTGGTGATGAAATCCAATGTCACAGAAACTAGGGTGAAAAGTATATATAGATAGAGTGGGTGGAACCAGTTACCCTGACAACCTGCTTAATGAAATAATCGGGTGCAAGAAACTCCACTTATTCCATATCGAGTGAAGATTACCATCCAAAAGGTCTAAGTGAGTCTAGTCAACATACATTTCAGGTACAGTAGATACCTTCCCTCCACTTTCACCTCGGGAAATAGCCCTAATAGTATGGTCACTAAGATTACGAATTCAAAAATTCAACCTGGGGGGATAGTTGGAGATTAGACGTACATGCAAAGGAATAGTAACAAAGCTCAATCCCCTTGAAAGTTCCTCATCATGGATAATCTAAGGTTTACTTCCAAGTGACTTCCAAGTACCTTTCAGAACCATTTGTAATGTGTGAAAACCACTCTACCATAACCAATGAAGTGGGTATGATCACTTCACCGGGTTCGATATTATCTCATGCTTGACTCCCTTGTACGAGGAGCTTCCTAGAGAGAAATTGCAATAAATGGATTTACTCCCTACCGCAAGATTTTACTGTTTGTTTATAGATATGGAAAGTTGACTCACTTCCATATTCCAAAGCCCTACAACCTTATCTATGTAGGTGGAAAGAGACCTAAAAATGTAAAAAACCTAATAAATTTTATTATCATTGTGTTATTAAGTTGTTATTTACTCAATAGGTTATGGACGTGAAACTGATGATATTCTGACCAGACTCAAAAACTCAATGCAACCAAATATGATAATGTAATCTTTTCACTTCAATGAATCCTAACTAAAGTAAGGAGAGAGGTTCCATTTACTTCCAACAATGCAAGAATTGATAAATAAGAGAAAATATAGCAAATTCTCGAATGCACTAATTTTCAGAAAGAAAATGCTAATGTTAATCAATTCCAAGCAATTTTTTTGTTTTTGTGTTAACAAGCATAAAAACATGCAAATTCAAATCTGGACTATCTTTCAATAAGAGACACTATCTTTTCAACTGATGAAATAACTCTTTACAAGAGGCATAAATGAATATATCATGAGATTCACTGAAAGAAAAGAGACTCACACAACCAATTCCAGAAGTGAAAGACTCTTTTTTGATAGATCAACAAACCAACAAAAACTCAAAACCCAAAACTTTAAAGATACGCAATTTTCCTCAAAAAGACAATCAAAGACACTAATCTAGATCTATGGCTGACTTTTCAGAATCTAAACTATGGAGTTGTAATATATGGACAAGACCATGCAAATGTAATCAATGCAAGATAATTCTTCAGAACAAACACAAGATGATTCCGGATCATCGACATATAACTAGATTACTTATGCACATCAATACATTATTTCACTAATATTATGAAAGAACCAATCAAGTGTAAGTAAAGGAAATTTTGTAGGTTTTAACCCTGAACAGAAATTATCTACACACGAACCTTATAACAGAAAATAAACAATTGCGAGAGCATAAAACATAAAACAGATAAACACAGAGATTTTCCCCTGGATCCCAAATTGGGACGACCAACTTGATTTTTCATTATATTCCTTTTAGTGTTACAACACATATATATACATGCCGAAGCATACATAAACCCCAATCCATTTAACCCTGGATTAGAACATAACCGTAGTTCCCTTGACCGGATCTACAAAATACCAGGAGCCGAAAACCATCGAACCCCAAAACCATGTGCAAAACCATGCACAAAACCATGGGTGGATCCGCCTATGAGTGGGTCCGCAAAAAAAACAAATTTTGGCCGGGGCGTTGCTTCGCCCCTCGTGACCCCCCAGCTACGCCTGATGCAACATACAGCGCGTGGGGCTAATCGTGGAAAGAATATAACACATACCCAACAAATTTCACAAAGATTATAAAAACCAAATGTAATCAAATGTAATATGAGATTTCATTAACAAACAACTCAAACTAAAATTTCATGAAAATTCAAAACATCAAAATAGATGACACTCAAAGTCGATTATCACTCATACGATATTTACCCTGTTCGAAGGGGAAATGTTTTTACAAAATTGAAAGAAAACAAGACCCAAAAGCTATTAAGAAATAAAAAAAAAACCTTAGCAGTAGAGATCAAAACAAAGAAGACCTAAAAAGTCCCTAAATTTTCAATTGATTCAGTCAGCATATGCACTGGTGCTAGGAACTAAGTGTGCATATCTCAGCAATATTGCTAAAGGAAAACTGCGCTGACATAAATATTTAAGGAAAAATAAAAAACAGAAGTCTCAAACCAGAAATTGTAGGTGTTCTTCCTTTTTCAGCTTTTAGTGTGCATTTAGGACTACACAACATTATGGCAACCCACAACAAAAATATAAGGAATTATTTTGCTCAGTATTAGGATGGATTCATCATCTGTATTTCACACACAAAATGAATACAAGTCAACACGAATACCATCCGACATGATTCTGTGAACGCCATAATTATGCTTGTCCCCATAAGATAAGGGTCCAAGTCATTCCTTCCTCAAGTTGATCCAAGATTTTACACAAAAAATAATGATAAGCTTCACTCAACCAAAACTACTAAGTGATCTAGCTCATTCCTTCCTTGAAAATAATTTTAAGTTAATCCAAGATTTAAGGCAAACAATAATTAGAAGCCTAATTCAATCTAAATCATTAAATGTTTTCCAGCTCTACAAGGAAATATCTTTTTTAAAATGATTGCATATGTTTTAATCATAAATAACACAGATTCCTTAAAACCAAGAATTTTACGTCGTGTACCATTTCCTTAGAAATTTGATTGTTCCTGAAATGGCTCTTCAACAACCGTTCTATTTGTCCTAAATTATGAATAAATAAAACACAGAGGGATGTGTAACCCCACAACATATAGAATGTAATGAAGAGGAAATAAAATTCATAGACAGAGCGAGAGAAACACAGGAGAGGAACTCATTTTAAAAATTTATTCAACTCTTCTCTATATTCGATTCATCTCACTAAAACATATTAAATTTCATGCATTTATACAAAATGGTCGAAGCCTGAACATTTAAGGAAAATCAGTGCAGATCGGACTGTTAACAGCCAAACTCGTCCTTCTGCCTGTTCCTCTGTTTTTACATGAAAATGTGTACAGAGACACAAAATGGCAGACCTGAAATATTATAGGTTTTAGCTTTGAAAACACATCACATTCGACGTTCCATCGCATATCCAACATCGGTGATTTTAACATTTAACTTGGGTGCTTACGGGAAAACTTATGTTTTTTCACTTGCGATGTGATGTGGCACATATCGCATTACAAATTAAGTAATTTAACTTATGGGCTCTTATCCATTGAACTGATGAACTTGTGATGTGCGCTTTGCGGGAGCATCGCATCGCAAACAAAACAAAACAACTTGTAGGAGGTAAAGAGGTAAGTCATAAATATTGCGAAGTGCAGGCTGTGGGCGCTTAAACGTTGGGAAGTGTGGTAAGGTGGAAAGGTAAGGAAAGGTGGAATAACAAAGGTTTTTTCACTGTTGCAAATGTGGTAAGGTTTGTGGGTCCCACCGATAACGCATCAGCGGAGAAATAAGTTTCGGTGCGGGGCTTAAAAGCTAAATGCTAAATGTTGCGAAGTGCGGTTGGGAATGTGGTAAAGTGCGGTAAGTGCGATATGGAGGAAATTAATAAATAAACGTAATGCAAAGGTTTAGAACACCATACTCCTTTGTTCCATTTACATACCTTAATATTCTCTTGGATGCTTCCCAATGTGTCTCCTTGGGTGTCTCCATGAATCTGGATATCAAACTTACTGCATGCATTATGTCAGGCCTAATTGTAGTCAAATACATTAGACTGCCAACTATGATTTTGTACAATGTCAGATTGACATTCTTGTTGCAATCTTACTTACTCAACTTCAACCCCATGACAGTTGGACTTGATGATGACTTGTTGTTCTGCATATTGAACCTCTTTAAAACTTCTGCAACATACGTTGCTTGGGAGATAAAAATCTCCTTTTCTATTTGCTTTACTTCTATGCCCAAAAAATATCTTAGCAAACTCAAGTCATTCATTTCAAACTCACTTTTCATGATTGCTTTGAAATCGACAATGAGAGAAACATCATTTTTTGTGAAAATCAAATCATCTACATATAAAAAAACAATAAGAATTTTACCGTCATTTTCTTTGATGTAGAGTGTGAGTTCACCATCACACTTGTCAAACCCATTGTCCACCAGGTAAGCATCAATCATGTTGTACCATGCCTGTGGTGCTTGCTTCATCCAGGAGGTTGTTCAACATACACCCCCTCTTTCAGCACTCCATTCAAGAATATTGACTTTACATCTATTTGATAAAATTTCCATTTTTTTTATGATGCTATGGACAACATTGTCCGCATTGTCTCCATCCTTGAAAGTGGTGCAAAGGTTTCCTCATAGTCTCTTCCTTATTGTTGCTTGTATCCTTTGACAACTAACCTTGATTTGTGCCTTCCTATCTTGCCTTCAATGTTCCTCTTGGTCTTATAGACCCATTTCACTCCAATAACTTCTTTTCCTTGTGGGAGGTCCACTAACTCCCATGTGTCATTATTTTCTATTTCTCATATTTCTTCATTCATTGCTTCAATCCACTTCTCTTCTTTTACTACATCTTCAAAATGGATTGGGTCATCAACGTGACAAAATAAAGCAAATAAAGAATTTAGACCAGAATTATTATCAACTTATTCTTGCTCATAAATTTCACTTAAATTTCTGAATCTTGGTCTTCTTGTATTTGTTGAAGATATGCTTGGAGTTGCACTTGAACTCAAGGGAGTTTCTAATCCCTGTGGTGTGCTTGGAGAAACACTTTCTTGGTTTCTCAATGTTGTTCTATTTCTTGCTTGTAGTGTGCTCTGTTGAACTTGTGTAGGTGGAGGAGGAGCCACCGTTGAGGAGTTACTTTCTGCAATCAATTCCTCTTTGTCTTCATGTGAAATACATGTCTTCACATTGATTGTTTTCTCTAAACTTCCATCCCAAGCTTCTTCTTCTATGAACTAGACATCTCTGATGATTATTACTTTCTTGGTTGATGGATTATAGAGCTTGTAAGCCTTGGATTCAACACTGTATCCAAAAAATATACATTTCTCCCCCTTGCTGTCCAACTTCTTCCTTAACTGATCCGGGACATGTGCATATGCCACACATCCAAACACTCTCATGTGAGTGACAAACTGCTTTGTTCCACTCCATGCTTCTTCTGGAACTCTGTACATAACACTCTTGGTTGGACATCTATTTAATATATAAGATGCACAATTGACAACTTCTTCCCAATACTCATTTGGAAAATGCTTTGCCTTCAACATACTTCTTACCATGTCCATGATGGTCCTATTCTTTCTTTCTTCTACACCATTTTGCTGAGGTGTATACCTTGCAGTAAACTGCTTGTATATTCCATGCTCCCTGCAGAAACGTAGGAAGTATTTGGAGATATATTCTCCACCTCTGTCAGTTCTCAATACTTTTATGTAGTGTCCACTTTGTTTCTCAACAAAAGCTTTAAAGTGGTAGAAATGTTCAAACACTTCACTTTTATGTTTTAGGAAATAGACCCATGTCTTCCTTGTGTAATCATCTATAAATGTCAACATATAATGACTGCCAGCTAATGATATATATGTCAACACAAATCTGAGTGGACAATATCCAAAGGTTCCTTTGCCCTTATACTCTTTCCTGCTGGAAATGATTCTCTGTGTTGTTTGCCCAAGATGCAACCTTCACAAAGGCTATCTAGTTTCTCTATGAGTGGTAATCCCTTTACCATGCCTTTTCTATGAAACAAGTTCAAACCTCTGAAATTGAGATGTCCAAATCTCAAATGCCATAACCAATTCTCATCTTTCACTTCTTCTTGAAATATTTCTTGTGTGACAGCTGCTACAAAACCTCCTTACTTCAAGTTTGATCTGATATTGAGAGGAAACATTCTATTTCTTGTCATATGCACTTTTGCAATGAGATGTCTACTTGGAGGTATATCCATAATTGTTCACACATCATTTTTTAAAAACACATTGTAGCCCTTTTTCTCGAGCTTTCCAATGCTTAGAAGGTTACATTTCAGGCCAGGGACATAATAAAAATCTGGCACGAACTTCTTCTCTCCATTCGTTGTCAGTATATTTACTCTTCCTTTCCCCATGACAAAGACCTTGCTATGAGTCCTTGTTTTCACTTCAGATTTTACACTTTCATCTAGATAGGAAAAAATTTCTATGTTTCCAGTCATACGGTTACTACACCCTGAATCTAAAAACCATACATCTTCTTGTTTTTCTTGTGCTACATTACAAGCTAAAAGCACATTTCCTTGGTTCTGATTTTCTTTTTTAATTTACACTATGTTTACTACGCATGTCATTTTGCTTCTTTCTACATTCATTTGCATAATGACCATACTTTTTGTAATAATGACATTGGACTTGAGATTTATCATACCCCTGTCCTTGTTCTTGATTCTGGCTTGAGCCTTGGCTTGGATTCTGATAGCTGCCCCTTCCACTTGTGCTTGCAGGGCTGCTTCTTCCACCTCTGTGTGGGCTTCTTCCTCTTCCTCAGGAGTTTGATCTTCCTCGACCTCTACCTCGACCAAAGGACATTTGTGTCTTAAATGCATGCTCCAATGAGGAGTTTTTTGTTCTGTTTAGTCTGTGCTCATGAGACATCAATGATGCATGAAGCTCATCCACTGAAAATTGTGAGAGATCATTTGTCTCTTCTATGGCCACTACTGTGGCATCAAATATTGATGGTAGACTTCTTAAGACTTTCTCCATTATTCTCCTTTCTTCAAGTGTCTCTCCATGAGACCTGATTTGGGTAACCAACCCAATCACATGTGTAAATAATGAGTCTATATTATCAGACTCTTTCATACAAAGAGTTTCAAAATCTCTTCTCAACATTTGAAGTTTTACTATCTTCACCTTTTTCATGCCTTGATAGGTTGTCTGGAGGGTATCCCATGCCTCCTTAGACTTTGTTGGTGCTGCAACCCTTGGGAAAATACTCTCATGTACTGCTTGGAAAATATAGAAGAGAGCTTTGGAGTCCTTCTTCTTGTTTTCTCTCAAAAAATCTCTTTGTGCTTGTGTCAAAGCATTATATGTTGTTGCATCTTCTATTTCTTGGAAACCATGTTCCACGAGCTCCCAAATATCTTGTGAGAAGAACAGGGCCTTCATTTTAATAGCTCAATAATCATATTTCTTCCCATTGAACTGTGGTAGTTGAGGATTAGTTATGCTTGTGCATGTTGCTGCTATCTTGACTGTCTAAACACACCTTCTCACTGCTAGAGAATCTGCTTCTCAAAAACAACCTCTCATTTTCTTCAGTAAAGACTCGTTCTTTCACTAAGAACCTGGAATTGCTTAGATACCATGTTGTAAATTATGAATAAATAAAACAAAGTGGGATGCATTCCCCCACAACATAGAGAATGCAATGAAGTGGAAATAAAATTCACAGACAGGGCGAGAGCAACATAGGAGAGGAACTCATTTTTTAAATTTATTCAAATCTTCTCTATATTCGATTCATCTCACTAAAAAATATGAAATTTCATGTGTTTATACAAAATGGCCGAGGCCTGAACATTTAAGGCAATTCAATGCAGATCAGGCTGTTAACAGCCAAACTCGTCCTTCTGCCTGTTCCTCTGTTTTTACATGAAAACGCGTATAAAGACACAAAATGGTGGACCTGAAATATTATAGGTTTCGACTCTGAAAACACGTCGCCACTGGCGCTCCATCGCAAATCGTACGTCGGCGATTTTAACATTTAACTTGGGCGCTTACGGGAAAAATTATGTTTTTTGTGATTTCGATGTGACGTGGCACATATTGCATCGCAACTTAAGTACTTTAACTTGGGGCCACTTATGTGTTGAAATCATGATCTTGCGATGTGCGCTTTGTGGGCGCATCGCATCGCAAACAAAACAAAACAACTTGCGGGCGGTAAAGAACTAAGTCATAAATCTTGCGAAGTGCGGGTTGCGGGCACTTAAACGTCGGGAAGTGTGGTAAGGCTAAAAGGTAAGGAAAGGCAGTATAACAAAGGTTTGTGTGCGGTTGCAAATGCGATAAGGTTTGTGGGTCCCGTCGATATCGCATCAGCGGGGAAATAAGTTTCAGTGCGAGGCTTAAAAGCTAAATGCTAAATGTTGCGAAGTGCAGGCGGCGATGCAGTAAAGCATGGTAAGTGTGATATGGTGGAAAGTAAGAAATAAACGAAAAGAAAAGGTTTGCAGCGGTTAGTAATGTGGTAAATGTTTGAGGTGGGCCCCGCCGATATCGCATCGGCAGAATTTTAACATTCAACGAAAAAACTTAAGGGTAAACCAAAAAAGTTGTGGGTTGCGAAGCTGCAAGCAACGATAAGTCAACGACGGTGGTTTTAAGAAATTAAATGCAGAGTGGGCTCGAGTACTCTGCTTCTGATTTTGCATGAACGCCTTCAGATTTGAAGAACCTGCTCCTTGTCCTTCCTGCACAAAAAATTCAATTAAGTGTGGGTTGTTGCCACTGTTTATTCATGGCGGTGGTTGGGAGTATTTCCAACACTATTCAACAACCATTCTATTAAGTAAAGTTGTACAAATTTCCACATATTATATCATACTGTTAATAACATTATCGAAACTAATCATAGTTTTACCAGTTAAAACTTGCGGCTACTTTGCGTTAGGCATGGTAATGCAATGTAAAAAGAGTTGAATTGAAACAGTTAAAACTCATTCCACAAACTACCAGACAAGAGAAAGCAGTACTTTGCGTGTAGGCATGGTGATGCAAAGTAAAAAGAGTCGAACTGAAACATTTAAAACTCATTGCACAAACTATCGGACAAGAGAAAGTGGTTCAAGTTTGAGGGAATATTAACACATTATTAAGAAGATTGAAGCACATTGCTCAACTATATCTTTTTAGAATTTTAGCTTCTGTGATCTATTGTAAATATTTAGAATTTTTTAGTTAATAATCACATGCAATAGAATACTGTGGAAGCTTTTGAACTAACTAGTGTAATTGATCATCAAGACTACATGGCATATCTTTTTTATTTCCTTTATTCCTTATATTTGTGGAAGATATTAATTTAAGCTTTATTTCATCTTTAAAATAATGGAAATTCCTAGATGATTTTTTTTTAAATTAGGCTAAAAAATTTGAAAATCAAGATTAGAACAATGAAGCTTTTATATTTTGGATGTCTAGATTTTTAGTAGTTTAAATCTATTTCCAATGATAAAATAAATAAATAAACGAATACTCTTAAAATTAGATTTATTAAAAAACTTCTCCCCAAATTCTCATCAAAATTTCACCCCCACACACCAATCATACAAATCATCTCTAGTCTTGTTAGACAAGGCCTTAGTTTACGCGTTAATTTAATCCATCGTTGTTAATGTTATTGGAAATTTAACTAGTTACATAAATTACCATCAACCAATATGGTCAAGCATAGATGATTTCCATCACTAAATTTTCAAAGAAAGACCTTTCCTTACAGTTGGATCTTGGGACTCGCATTGATCTGCCAAATGTCTTACCACTTAGAAATCGTTACCAGGGTCGGGGACTCGCATAGATGTGTTAATATGTGTTCCCACTTAGAAATGCTAAAAAATTAATGATGCCTTGCAAGTTCGTTGCGGGCTTGACAAGATCCTTCCTCATCTTAAACCATACTTGTCCACTAATCACCAAAATTTGAAAGTCTACGCAATCATTTGAATAAAATAAAATCATTGGATTCCCCCAACACGATAACCAGCTGACTTATTATTATATTATTATCTCGTTAATGATTATACCAACATCGAAAAGGTTCGGAGTTCGATTGGTTCTGAGTCCCGACTTCCGAGTTTGATTTCTGCATCATATATATATAGAGAGAGAGAGGGCAGGGAATTCACTCCTGTCAGAACTTGTGGTCGGATGTTGAGTACCCTGCCGGGAAAAAGGAAGCACATTTGACAATCAAGTATTTTAATATCAGCATAGCAATGAAGAGCTGTGCAGGGCATTTCGGATACATATGTTCAGTCCTGATTCTGATTCTATCCTCGGTAGAATCCTCGAGTTTCAATGACAATTTCGAAATCTTATGGGGAACTGTTAGATTGTTGAATAATAACCAAACAGCTCAGCTCACTATGGATCGATCTTCAGGTACAACATTTCATTTCTATTTTTATTGACATCAAAAATTCCTTATGTATTGAATGATAGGAATAGTGTAATAATAATTCTAGTTGTTTCACCAGGTTCTGGTTTTCAGTCCAAAAATGAATAGCAATACGGAAGAATTACTTGATTCACAAATTCAAGAAAAGTAATATTAAACAATACAAATTTTAAGAAAAAGTATTATTAAAGTATACATTTGAAAGGTGTAAAGGTAAGATTAATCGACATTATAACAAATATTTCCAGGTAATACTTTTCTTAGCATTAATTTAGGAAAATATATAATTACACATTTAACATATTTTTGAAAGTATGGTTATATTTTTTATATTCAAACTTTTTTAAGGTTAGTAAGACTATTTTTATCATTGTTTAAATATATTATTTTATTTGAGTTTTTAATTGAATGAGATAATTGATGAGAAGAATAATTTCACATCAAAGAGTGTCTTAAGAGCACACTGGTCAATTCAAGACCTTATAGACCTTTATATTCAATTTTGAAAGTCCACATCATAATCATATTTCCAAGTGATACCTTTCTTAACATTAATTTATAAAGATATATAATTGCCTGATAATTTTTTAATTTTTTAATTAATTTTCAACTTTACATAATTAATTTATATTTTATTAAAATATATAATAATTTTTAATTATAGATAAATTATTTAATTTATATAATCAAAAGTGATATAATCTCTAATTAAAACTTTACAAAATAAAAATTATTTATAACATAATTTTATTTCAAAATATATATATATATATAATGCAAAGGTCTCGAGGAGTATTATTTATCATGTTATTTTTTTATATATAAATCATCAAATTGAAAATGCACTTGATCAATCATAATAGAAATTTCAGTGTAGAAATGCAATTATTTGATTTTCATAATTTGATTATAAAAAATAAATAATGGTTTGAACTTTGTTTATCAAATTTTATAGGAATTTAAATTCAGTTATATATATATATATATAATAATATTATAAATATATATCAATTAAAGTAAGAGTTAAATTTTATTTATTTAATTATTTTTCATTTAAAGTTTAATCATTAGATTATCATCAAAGTGTAAACTATAGAGAGAGGGCAGGGAATTCAAAGTGTAAACTATAGAGTGAGTTCCGAGTCCCGACTTCATCAGAGTGACTATCATCAAAGTGTAAACTATAGAGTGAGTTCCGAGTTTGATTTCTGCATCATATATAGAGAGAGGGCAGGGAATTCACTCCTGTCAGAACTTGTGGTCGGATGTTGAGTACCCTGCCGGAAAAAAGGAAGCACATTTGACAATCCAGTATTTTAATATCAGCATAGCAATGAAGAGCTGTGCAGGGCATTTCGGATACATATGTTCAGTCTTGTTTCTGATTCTATCCTCAGTAGAATCCTCGAGTTTCAATGACAATTTCGAAATCTTATGGGGAACTGTTAGATTGTTGAATAATAACCAAACAGCTCAGCTCATTATGGATCGATCTTCAGGTACAATATTTCATTTTTATTGAGATCCGAAATTCCTTATTTATTGAATGATGGGAATAGTAATAATACTTCTAGTCATTTCACCAGGTTCTGGTTTTCAGTCCAAAAGTGAATACCTCTTCGGCAGCATGAGCATGAGAATTAAGCTGATCCCAGGGAATTCGGCTGGAACAGTTACTACCTTTTATGTAAGTAGCTATTTTCACGCATGAACGAAACATCGTAGCAAAATTTGTGATTTGTTAACAGTATTTGCACCCAATTTCTGACCTACAAACATGATTGAATTTCAATATATTGGCCGTACAGTTTCATACACAATATATTAACGTTGGTATCTTTGGATCCAGATGTCATCGGACGAGGCTTCTCACGATGAACTTGACTTCGAATTTCTGGGAAATCTGCCAGGAAAGCCTTACACTCTACAAACCAACGTGTTTGCCAATGGAATTGGGAATAGAGAGCAAAAAATTCGTCTCTGGTTTGATCCCACGGCCGGTTTCCATAACTATTCAATTCTTTGGAACCAGAAACAAATAGTGTAAGTGCTTCTTCCCCATGACTGAAACAGAAACGAAAGAAGTTGTGGATATATAGCGAATTATATTTAAGGTTTTTTCTTGTATGTTTATGATATGTTATGCATTTTGTAAGCAGGTTTTCGGTTGATTCTATCCCCATCCGAGTGTTCAAGAACATTGAAGCATCGGCGGGTGTCCCATATCCGAGTATTCGACCCATGAGGATCCTCTCCACCGACGGCGGAACGCGGAGAATTGGGCCACCGAGTAAAGCTCCGTTTGTGGCCTCTTACCAATCCTTTGAAGTGAATGCATGCAGCCCACCATCTGGTTCGTCTGCTCCGTGTGCCAACAAATGGTGGGAACAACCGGAATTTCAAAGCTTAAATCAATACCAACTGGACAGAATTAAATGGGTTCGCAAAAACTCCATGACTTCCGATTACTGTCAGGATAGGTTGGAGAGGTTTTCTTCAGCCCCGGCTGAATGTGCGTTTAGTCCTTAATCGATCACGATGATTGATAACAATAACAAATATTAATTAAAGTATACATTTGAAACGTGTAAAGGTAAGATTAATCATTACAAATATTTCCGGGTAATACTTTTCTTAGCATTAATTTAGGAAAATATATAATTACACATTTAACATATTTTTGAAAGTATGGTTATATTTTTTATATTCAAACTTTTTTAAGGTGGGTAAGACTATATTTTTATCATTGTTTAAATATATTATTTTATTTGAATCTTTAATTGAATGAGATAATTGACGAGAAGAATAATTTCACATCAAAGAGTGTCTTAAGAGCATACTAGTCAATCCAAGACCTTATAGACCTTTATATTCAATTTTGAAAGTCCACATCATAATCATATTTCCAAGTGATACCTTTCTTAACATTAATTTATAAAGATATATAATTGCCTAATAATTTTTTAATTTTTTAATTAATTTTCAACTTTCTATAATTAATTTATATTTTATTATAATATATAATAATTTTTAATTATAGATAAATTATTTAATTTATATAGTCAAAAGTGATATAATCTCTAATTAAAACTTTGCAAAATAAAAATTATTTATAATATAATTTTATTTCAAAATATATATAATGCAAAGGTCTCGAGGAGTATTATTTATCATGTTATTTTTTTATATATAAATCATCAAATTGAAAATGCACTTGATTGATCATAATGGAAATTTCATTGTAGAAATGCATGATTTTCATAATTTGATTATAAAAAATAAATAATGGTTTGAACTTTGTTTATCAAATTTTATAGGAATTTAAATTCAGTTATATATATATATATATAAACAATAATATTATAAATATCAATTAAAGTAAGAGTTAAATTTTATTTATTTAATTATTTTTTGTTTAAAGTTTAATCATTAGATTATCATCAAAGTGTAAACTATAAAATTTTTCTATAGAGATTTCTTTCTCTCAATCTAACCAGATTTGTTGAGATTGGGACTTGGAGGATAACATGAGCAATCGACTCCATGCATTATTCTCATATGGCCTAGAAGCCATGGCATACATACAATAAACAAAATTTGAAACACAGAAGTGAAACATTTTATGAAGGGGGGTTGGGGGGGATTTCAAGGGGAGCTGCTAAACGGCCAACATAACCATGCATATGAAAATCAATATGCTCACCCTCGCTTCTAAGATGTGAAGTTGGTCATTGGTGTGCTTGTGTTGGCATCACAGGTTGTCTATTTGTTCCATGATTTCACTCTCGAAGAACTAAATGTCTTTGATGAAAGAAACCATCTCGTTACGACCATCATACATATGTTCCCTGAGGATGTCCATATTCACTTGGATGTTCTGCAATTGGGTTGCGATACACTACAGTGTAGTTGGTGCAACCACATGACCCAAGGAGCCTACAATGACCTCCTCTGTCTCGCGACTACCAGATGAATCCTAAGAACCTCCACTATCCTGAGTTGGTTGCTCGGCATGTTGTTGATTACCAACCCCACGATGAAGCCGCTCTCTATGATGCGACATCCCAATGAACCCCAACCTCCAGTCTCAACTCCAAAGAGAATTACCTCCTACTGAAACGTTGTACCAGAATGCGAAGCAACACTTGACCACAGCCCACGAAGGTAAATGGGGGTCAAACTAGCACCCACCATTACCAGAATCTTCTACTCATGCCTAAGAGGAGAGATGCAAGAAGTCTTTGGCTTCATGCCATTGAACCACCACGAAACGTCCAACCGCCACCCTGTTTATTTCCCCGATGTGCTTCCACTGAATGGTTTTTCCCTACATGAAAGCAACTTCTCTCGAGAAACCAAAGCACTAGATCCATGCCACAATTCCACGACGATCTAGATCCACAAACCACCTTTTCAAATTCCCCAACCCACACGAGCCGAGAGAAGAAAATTCATTGGAAATTTTCCAAGGACTGCAAGATCTGGCACCTCCCCTCTCACCAACACTACGCCACGAAGATGAAGAGGACTATTGCATTGAAAATTGTCATCTTGACATTCTGTTATCTGTATGAGCTCATTATCACTCATACTTCCTCCTTTGCAAGTCTAACACATCAGTTCCTCATGTCAAGCCTTAAAAAATAAGAGAAAAGCTCTCAAAAATCTCTTTAATTCTGGTATCGCACTTTCTCTTTGTCTTGCATGCGGTCCCGCACCTAACGTTCATGACACCTGCGTACCTAAATGCACATTTTCTGTGTTAAGGGTGCGGACCCCTGTAAAAGATTAAAAAGGCGCAAGTAAACTCGAAAAGCTCACTTTCAGTAATTTCTAGAAGCCTCTAGAAAGAATCTTGCGGTGGAAAAACTGCTCTTTTGAGGTTCATATATCCTTTGCCTTAAGGAGCTAACTCCTTGATGTGAGGAGCTTATCCCTTTGAAGGAGGATTCTATCCCTTCATAGTTGGAACTGAAACCTCCTCTTTTGCACTATAAAAAGAGGCCTTGGGTAGCCTCAAGGGGAGTTCAAGCTTTAGAATTGTTTGAGGTAAAGTGTTGTTGGGATTCAGACTCATTTAACTGAGATTTTGTGAGGAAAGATCACATACCTCTATCTGTCTCGGTTGGAAGAGTGCAAGGCTTGTCAGAGTAGAGGAAATTCCTGCTTCGGACCCCAGGAAGGCCTGTTCAACATCAAGGCTAAGGTTGTAAGGTTTTCTTTATTCAAAGTTAATACAAATGAATTCATTTTTCTCAATAAGTTGTTAATTAATTGTTCATTTCATGCATTCCTCGATCACCATGATAGGCATGATTTATAATATTTACTATATAGGTGTTATTTAATGTTTGCTTGTTTGTGACTGCAAGTCTACAAAGATAACTCCTTTAAGAGACCGAAGGACAACTACTTCGAACAAGCATTGGATCTATGGTAAGATCTTAACACCTTTATAGTATTCTTTTGTAAATCGCATATGTCTAGAGAAAGATAGGTTTATTTGGCTGTTTTTTGCTAGATTACCTTTTGGTACTAAGGAGATCGATCTTGTCTGCATGATTGATTTATCCGGTCAACAAATTGGCAACTCCACTGGGGAAGGTTTCTTGTTTTTGGTTTTCCTTTGTTTTGACTTGAGAAAGTCATTTTTCTAGTTTTTGATTGATGGATACTCACCTGGGTAGCTTAGGTTTCCTTTGCTTTGAAAATTTTTGAAGTATTTTTGTGTTTTTCTTGAATTTTTCTTGGGACCGCACTTTGTTTTGTTGCACAGTGAGAGCAGTTTCGCACTTTCCTTGAGTAACCAATGCGGGACCGCACCTGTTACATCTGGGGCCTGCGGACCCTGTTAAAAATTTTGAAAAACTTCAGATTTCTTCTTCCAGTTTATATTTAATTTGATTTAGGACTTCTAGTATCTACCCAGATCTGTATTTTTTCTATCAAAAGCCCTTTGTAAGTGAGTTCCAACAGTATTTGTGTTTTGAGTGATTTTCTAGAAGTTTTTCATACTTGGACTGGTTTTCGTTTGGTCTTTGTAGTGACTCAAAGATTGGAAGCTTGAAATACCTCAGATCACACTGGTCCTTTGTCTTCTTGATGAGTCTGACTTGGTTGCGAAATCCATCCTTTTTGAGAAATAGATCTAGTTTTCTCTTTGCGGATCTTTGAACAAACATTGTTACAAGTTCTGAATTTCATTTTGAGAAAATGAAACATATCTGGATGTTTTTTGATTTGTTTGCTATTCTGGACAAATGAATCCTTAGTTTTCTAAACAACTAAGCAAAACATTCTCAAAAAAAATTAAAGCTGTTATTCAATTAGATTTTCAAAGTTTGTAGATCTCAAAATTAGTTTTTCGTAGTTTTGAGTGCTTTGTAGAACTTGTAGATTTCTTTTGAAGGAAGTTGTTTTTGTAGTTTCGAGTCTTGAAAGTGAAAGGGATTTATTGTGAGCATTGATTATTTGTCTCGTTTTGAGTTCTTATTGAAAAAAACAAAAAGATTTTCTTTCCATTTATTCTTCATGTTCAAAGAAAGAATTGTCTCTTAAAAGAATTGCATTCTCAAACTCTTTCTTTAGATAGAATTTCATTGAAAGAAAAACGAATTGTTTATCATTTTAGGTGCATTTTTTTAGTGTGTTTGGAAGTCGAGTCTTCACACCATCAAAGTTTCATTTCCGTACCTATTGACTTAAAGAACAGCCCATAAAAACAACGCTTAATTAAAATTGATCTAGCAATCTTTTTTGTTTCTAGGACTCTTATCACCAATATAGCTTAGGATAGTATCTTGGAGTAGGGAGTAATTAACTCTCCAAGATAGTAAAAACAAACAAGTAGATAAATCTTGCGGTAGGAAACAAATCCAATTGTAATTGGTACAATCTGGGAAGCTTCTCTTAAAGGAGTTAATCACGAGATCATGTCTGAACCTTTGAGACAATCAATTCGGTTTCATTGGGAAAGATAGAAGATCTGCGCGCATTACAAATGGTAAACCTTGGATTAACCATTGTCAAGGAGCCTGGGGTCACTTGTCGGTAAACCTCGGATTGATCATGTCGAGGAGCCTTCAAGGGGATTGAGCTTTGTTACTCTGCCCTTGCACGTGGAATCAGATCATAGACTGTACCCCCAGTTGCATTTGTTACTGTTGGTAACCTTAGTGTCCATAAGCTTAAGATTATTTCCCAAGGTGACGGTGAAGGAAATATCTCACTGTACCTGGAGTAGACGTCGACTACACTCACTTGGACTCTCTGGGGGGTTCTCTTCACTCGAGATGATTTTGTGAAGAAACTTGTGACAGTCTGTTTCATTAAGCAGGTTTTCGGGGTAACTGTTCCAGCCGCCCTTTCTGTATTAAACTTCTACTAAGTTGGGTTTCATCACCAACTAGTGTTTTTAGTAGGGGAAGTTACTGTTTGTGCGTGGTTTGAACTCTTATATTTTTTAGGCGTGTAATTCAGTTGTTTGTTCCTTTAGAGATTTTAGGAGTTTTTATTGAAATTTTAATCAGTTAGCGACTGCTTTCTTAACTCATTTTCAGTTGCCTGTCAGATACGAAAATGGCACGGAAATATTTACTTCGCTAAAAAATCCACGTCCACATATATTTCTGATCATATTCATGATTGGCGACGTAGAAGACGTTTAGTGAAAGTTTTCATTCCAGATCAAATTTTGGTGGAATGGTTCATTAAATCATTATTACCCAAAATCACTGAAGATGTAGCTAAGGGAGGAGTTGTTACTGAGGAGCAAGTCATTGCTCAAGCTCAGTACCTTGACCTCGTCTACACGCAGTCAGGTACTTTACATGAAAAAATCCTCGATCTTCCAAAACAAGGTCAAATAACTGCAGATCCTTCAGGGTCTCATGCCGTTGATGGTATGATTGGTTCAGTTAGTACTAAAAGTAAGAAGAAATCTTCAAATAATTCTTCTCCTATAATAACTTTACCTGATTCCCCGAAAGGAGAATCTTCCGCTGAAATTTCTGCCGACATTCATGTCGTAGAGACATCTACGGCCTAATCTAAATCTGGTAGTAAAAAGAAGGGGAAAAATAAAAACAAACAAAATTCAAAAGATAAAACAGACAAAAATGAATCTAATGACCAAAAACGCAAGCCTCGCTATCCTTGTTTCATTTGTGACGAGGATCATTTTACTAAAGAATGCCCACATCGAGCAGAGGTTTCGAAATTCGTTAAAGGTTCTCAACAACCTGCTGTCTTGAAGGATCCTTATCCTACTCAAGATAGTAAGACGATTGGTTCCACCTCGAACGCCTCAGAAGAACCTGTTATGATGATATCTTATATCAAGATTGCGACACGATCACAAGATTATGGTAGTAAAAGTCCTGTTGGTGGTAAAGAAGTAGAATCTTCTAATTCAAACACATCAACTACACCTCCTCCTGTTTCTGATCCACTAAAAATTGAGAAACCCAATTCAGACTTAGTAATCAAACTGCCTGCTAAAGGTGTACTTCGTAAATCAGCTTTCAATCCACATGCGAGAGCTGCTCAGAATTACAACATTGTTGAGGACTTAGCTATTTCCCCTTCAGCAATGTCGGCTTTGGAAGTGTTGCAATCGTGCCCAGCACAACATAAATTAATTTTTTCTGCCATAGGAGTTGTCGCTATTCAGGACTCGAACCTAATAATATTCGATTTAGAGAATAGTACACCCCGCCTACCTCATCAAATGGCTTTCCAGATTCCAGTATTAGTCAAAAACAGACCGGTCTTTCGGACTGTGAGTGATGAAGGGGCTTCTACGTGTATTATGTCGATCCAGTGTTGGAAATCGCTTGGTTCTCCTACACTTAATCAGTCTCCGACAATTCTAAAGGCTTTTGATGGTCGAGGGTTCCATCCTTTTGGTATTTTGCAGGATTTACCTATAGGGGTCGAAGGCAAAACCGTAAATCTAGATGTGGAAGTGGTTGATGCCCCTCTAGATTACAACCTTCTCCTGGGTCGTAGTTGGTCTTATGCTATGACTGTTGTTGTTTCATCGGTCTTTCATCTTATCAAGTTTCCACATCAAGGAAAGATCGTTACAATAGACCAGCTCACTTATTTCTCATCTGATCTAGCCTCTACAGAAACTATCTAGCCCGTCGGTAAAACGTCTATCCCTTACAAGGATGTTGGTGTAGCTTTGATTAAAGATTTTGGTTTAATATGAACTTTTTCCTTTCCTGCTCCTAACGTATCACCTCCTATCGAAAATATTCATATGATTTCATCGAATACTGTTACTTTTGATGATCCTTGGATTGTACCTTCCGATTCCGAGTTCAATTCATTTGATGGCGCGATGCCTTTGAGTCCCTTTGAAATTGCATATTAGGTTGTACAGTCGTTTTCTGATCCTTCTTCAACCGAAACCGATCCAATGAATGTGATCCATGAGGAATCACTTTCTATATATAGCTCAGCCACAACGACACGTCCCGATCTTGTTCATACTGATGAGCAGATTCGTGAACTTTTGTCTATTGACGACTTACCATGGGAAGATCTACATCACCGATCTTCATTTTTACCTAAGATGGATAATTTTGAAAATGATTTCTCTTCTATTTTTACTGCTGAATATGTCAAAGAACCACAGAATCCATTGCAAAATCCTGATTCTGAGTTAAATTTGGAAAATATTTCTCGAACGATTCCTATTGACATTTCAGCTAAGCCAGGAATAATTGAAAACATTCATATAGGTGCTTGTTGTACGGACAAAGAAATCCAAACTTATAAAGCCCTATTTCAAGAATTTGTGATGTGTTTGCCTGGTCATATGAAGAAATGCCAGGAATCGATCCGTCGATTGTTATACATGAAATTAAGATTTACCCGGATGCAAAACCTGTCCGACAATGTTTACGTCAGATACATCCGAGAAAAGCTGTTGCTATCAAAGTCGAAGTTGAAAAATTACTTCGTGCAGGTTTCATTTATCCAATTCCTTTAACCGATTGGGTATCGAATATTGTTCCTGTTAACAAAAAACAAGGAACGATAAGAGTATGTATCGACTATAGGGATATTAATCGAGCTTGTCCTAAAGACAATTATCCAACCCCCTATATCGATCAAATCATTGACGATTGTGCCGGTAGTGAAATTTTCTCCTTTATGGATGGTTTTTCTGGTTACAATCAAATAAACATACTCCCTGCTGATCAGCCTAAAATAGCTTTCATTTGTCTGTGGGGAACATTTTCTTATTGCAAACTACCTTTTGGATTGAAGAACGCTGGGGAAACTTTTCAAAGGGCTATGTCTTACGCATTTCAGGACATTAAGCACATTTTGCAGCCTTATCTCGATGATTTACCTGCTCATTCATCACGTAGGGCTGACCATCTCACTCATTTACGAGCAATCTTTATGAGATGTAGGCATTATCGAATTAGGATGAATCCACACAAATGTGTTTTCTGTGTAGAATCGGGTCGCTTACTGGGATTTATTGTTTCGAAAGCAGGCATTCACGTTGATCCGTCGAAGGTCGAAGCTATTGTCAATCTACCTCCTCCTTCGACTCTACGCCAACTCCAAATTTTGCAGGGGAAAGCAAACTTTTTATGTCGTTTCATTCCTAACTACGCCAAGTTAACAAAGGGTTTTACCAGGTTGTTAAAACAAAACGTTCCATTCTTTTGGGATGAGATCGCTAATCGATATTTTGATGCACTCAAACACGCGTTGACCCATGCACCCTTACTGCATCCTCCTAATTACAACCAGGACTATTTTTTGTACCTCGTCACCTCTCATTCCACTATTGGGATGGTTTTAGTTCAGGAAGATGAATTCAACAATGAACATGTGATTTACTATCTTAGTCGAAATCTGCATCCGACTGAGATCAAATACACGCATGTGGAGAAATTGGCCTTGGCAGCTGTTCAAGCTGTCCAAGGATTTCGTCACTACATCTTATTACACAAAACCACAGTAATTTATGACTGTTACCCTATGATGTACATCTTGACCAAACAATTTCTAGGGGGCAAGTATTCCAAATGGATAGTTATCCTGCAGGAATTTGACTTGGAATTTGAAAAATCCAAGGCAAAGAAATCTTTAGTTTTTGCCAAACTGATGTGTGATTTCCCGTCTACTGATACTGAAACTGTGGCGGAGCAGCCCATTGCAGACGAATCCTTGTTTCTTATCAGTACTCTTGATCCTTGGTATGGGGATATTATTGTTTATCTCCAAACCCAATCTTTTCGGCCTGAAATCTCACGATCTCAGCGACAGAAAATACGTTTCCAATCCCAAAAATACAATATTATTGGTGATACACTCTATCGTTGAGGAGCGGATTCTATTTTCCGACGTTTTCTTACTCATGAAGAAGTTGAGAAGGTTTTAAATGATTGCCATTCTGGAGCATGTGGCGGTCATATGTCTGGGTATGCCACAGCCCAAAAGATATTGCGCGCTGGTTATTTCTGGCCGTCCTTATTCAAAGATTGTATCTATGGAGTCCAAAAATGCCACAATTGTCAGGTCTTTGATCGTAAAATGCGTGCACCACCTGCTCCTCTTCACCCTATAATTGTTTTCGGTCCTTTTGCAAAGTGGGGTATTGACTTTATTACATGTAACCCTCACTCGGACGGGGGGCATGCGTATATTATCCTAGCGGTAGATTATTTTACTAAGTGGGCCGAGGCGATGCCTACATTTTCAGCAGATGGCAAGACTGCTGCAACTTTCGTGTTCAATCATATAATTGCTAGATTTGGTGTTCCTCAAGCTATAATTACAGATCATGGAAGTCATTTTTGAAATATCATGATGACTGAACTAACAGATCAACTTGGCCTGCGCCACGATAGTTCTACTCCATATTACCCGCAGGCTAATGGTCTGGTTGAAGCTATCAATAAAGTTTTAGTCACTGTGATTAAACGAATCATTGGTATTCATAAGTCAAATTGGCATTCCATGTTATTTTCAGCACTTTGGGCATATCGGACCTCAGTAAAAACATCAACTGGTTTCACTCCCTTTCAACTGGTTTACGGTTTGGAAGTTGTGTTGCCTATTGAATGCGAAATTTTGTCATTGAAATTAGCCATAGAATTACTCCCACCTACGTCTGAAGAGGAGAAGCGTTTTTTGTACTTGGCTCAGCTAGATGAGAATCGACGAAATGTGCATTAGCAAACGAAGCTCATGTCAAACGAATAAAGGCTCAGTACGATAGCAATGTTACACCTCGTAATTTTTCAGAAGGAGACCTAGTTTTAGTGTACGATCAAGCCAACGATAAGCTAGGGGCTGGAAAATTTGTGCCTATGTGGCATGGTCCTTTCATTGTTAAGCGAAAGCTGGCAAAAGGGGACTATGAGCTAATAGATTTTGACGGTGTCCCTTTAGATAAACCCAGAAATGGGCTTATCTAAAGAGATATTATGCTTAAATTTGGTGTGGAGATTTTTTATTAGATTACTTTCTTTACTGCTGGTGTGTTTTAGATTAGAAAAGCGTGCCTAGTTTAGAGTGTGTTCTTATCACTATTCCTGCTTATCTGAGTTTTACTCTTGATATTGCAGATGTCGACGTCTCTTCAAACCTACATTGGTTTTGCTGATGGTGCTTGTCGTAGTACACGGAACATTTCTTCCGCAGCTTGGGTTATCTATTCACCCTCTGACGATTTAGTGTCCATGCATGGGGTAAGCCTCGGTCAAAAAACGAATAAAATTGCAGAGTATAGTGCAGTGATTGAGTTATTATCTAAATCCATATCGTTCGGAATTTGGAGTTTGATTGTTAGTTTGGATTCTAAACTTGTTGTATTACAGCTTAACAAGGTTTATGCCATTAGAAATCCAGTATTATTACGATTATTTTTAAGATTTCATCTCTTGGAACGTGAATTTGATTACATTGAATATCAGCATATCCCAAGACATTAAAATACTTTAGCAGATTCAATTGCTTCTAGTATGATAAATAGACATTTGCAATAATCAAAACAGTAAATTAAACAACATTCGATAACATGTACAGAGATATCCGGTAATAGTGATATATCATAGCATAGAAGTGTGTTTTAAATATACATCGTCTTTGATCATAGGTTGAAAAACACCTTTACAAAAGGTCAAAAATGTTATGAGTCTACAAAACGATCATACTATCCCTGATGATGATCACGATAAGAGACCACTGCCCGGGCCACCCTACACAGGAACCTCCTAAAAGGTCCTAGGACACCAATCACATATCTCTGTAAATCATCAAATTGAAAATCAAATTGAAAATGCACTTGATTGATCATAATGGAAATTTCATTGTAGAAATGCATGATTTTCATAATTTGATTATAAAAAATAAATAATGGTTTGAACTTTGTTTATCAAATTTTATAGGAATTTAAATTCAGTTATATATATATATATATATATATATATATATATATATATATATATATATATATATATATATATATATATATAAACAATAATATTATAAATATCAATTAAAGTAAGAGTTAAATTTTATTTATTTAATTATTTTTCGTTTAAAGTTTAATCATTAGATTATCATCAAAGTGTAAACTATAAAAATTTTCTAAAGAGATTTATTTCTCTCAATCTAACCAGATTTGTTGAGATTGGGACTTGGAGGATAACATGAGCAATCGACTCCATGCATTATTCTCATATGGCCTAGAAGCCATGGCATACATACAATAAACAAAATTTGAAACACAATGAAGTGAAACATTTTATGAAGGGGGGTTGCCGGGGATTTCAGGGGGAGCTGCTAAATGGCCAACATAACCATGCATATGAAAATCAATATGCTCACCCTCGCTTCTAGGATGCGAAGTTGGTCATTGGTTCACTTGTGTTGGCATCACAGGTTGTCCATTTGTTCCATGATTTCACTCTCCAAGAACTAAATGTCTTTGATGAAAGAAACCATATCGTTATGACCATCATACATATGTTCCCTGAGGATGTCCATATTCACTTGGATGTTCTGCAATTGGGTTGCGATACACTACAGTGTAGTTGGTGCAACCACATGACCCAAGGAGCCTACAACGACCTCCTATGTCTCGCGACTACCAGATGAATCCTAAGAACCTCCACTATCCTGAGTTGGTTGCTCGGCATGTTATTGATTACCACCCCCACGATGAAGCCGCTCTCTATGATGTGACATCCCAATGAACCCCAACCTCCAGTCTCAACTCCAAAGAGAATTACCTCCTACTGAAATGTTGTACCAGAATGCGAAGAAACACTTGACCACAGCCCACGAAGGTAAATGGGAGTCAAACTAGCACCCACCGTTACCAGAATCTTCTACTCATGCCCTAGAGGAGAGATGCAAGAAGTCTTTGGCCTCATGCCATTGAACCACCACGAAATTTCCAACCGCCACCCTGTTTATTTCCCCGATGTGCTTCCACTGAATGGATTTTCCCTACATGAAAGCAACTTCTCTCGAGAAACCAAAGCACTAGATCCATGCCACAATTCCATGACGATCCAGATCAACAAACCACCTTTTCGAATTCCCCAACCCACACTAGCCGAGAGAAGAAAATTCATTGGAAATTTTCCAAGGACTGCAAGATCTGGCACCTCCCCTCCCACCAACACTACGCCATGAAGATGAAGAGGATTGTTGCCTCTTTGAAATTTAACATCTTGACATTCTGCTATTTGTATGAGCTCATTATCACTCATACTTCCTCCTTTTCAAGTCTAACACATCAGTTCCTCATGTCAAGCCTTAAAAATAAGAGAAAATCTCTCAAAAATCTCTTTAACTCTGGTATCGCACTTTCCCTTTGTCTTGCCTGCGGTCCCGCACCTAATGTTCATGAATCTTGCGTACCTGAACGCACTTTCTCTGTGTTAAGGGTGCGGACCCTTGTAAAATATTAAAAAGGTGCAAGTAAACTCAAAAAGCTCACTTTCAGTAAATTCTAGAAGCCTCTGGAAGGAATCTTGTGATGGAAAAACTACTCTTTTGAGGTTCATGTATCCCTTGCCTTAAGGAGCTAACCCCTTGATATGAGGAGCTTATCCCTTTGAAGGAGGATTCTATCTCTTCATAGTTGGAACTGAAACCTCCTCTTTTGCACTATAAAAAGAGGCATTGGGTAGCCTCAAGGGTAGTTCAAGCTTTAAAATTATTTGAGGTTAATTTTTGTTGGGATTCAGACTCATTTAACTGAGATTTTGTGAGGAAAGATCACATACCATATCTGTCTCGGTTGGAAGAGTGCAAGGCTTGTTAGAGTAGATGAGATTCCTGCTTCGTACCCCGGGAAGGTCTGTTCAACATCAAGGCTAAGGTTGTAAGGTTTTCTTTATTCAAAGTTAATACAAATGAATTCATTTTTCTCAATAAGTTGTTAATTAACTGTTCATTTCATGGATTCCTTGATCACCATGATAGGCATGATTTATAATATTTACTATATAGGTGTTATTTAATGTTTGCTTGTTTGTGATTGCAGGTCTACAAAGATAACTCCTTCAAGCAACCGAAGGACAACTACTTCGAACAAGCATTGGATCTACGGTAAGACCTTAACACCTTTATAGTATTCTTTTGTAAATCGCATATATCTAGAGAAAGATAGGTTTATTTGGTTGTCTGTTGCTAGATTACCTTTTGGTACTAGGGAGATCGATCTTGTCTGCAAGATTGATTTATCCGGTCAACAAATTGGCAACTCCACTGGGGAAGGTTTCTTGTTTTTGGTTTTCCTTTGTTTTGACTTGAGAAAATCATTTTTCTGGTTTTTGATTGATATATACTCGCCTGGGTAGCTTAGGTTTACTTTTATTTGAAAAGTTTTGAAATCTTTTGTGTTTTTCTTGAATTTTTCTGGGGACTGCACTTTGTTTTGTTGCACAGTGAGAGCAGTTTCGCACTTTCCTTGAGTAACCAGTGCGGGACCGCACCTGTTACATCTGGGGCCTGCGGACCCTGTTAAATTTTTTGAAAAACTTCAGATTTATTCTTCCAGTTTATGTTTAATTTGATTTAGGACTTCTAGTATCTACCCAGATCTGTATTTTTTCTATCAAAAGTCCTTTGTAAGTGAGTTCCAACAGTATTTGTGTTTTGAGTGATTTTCTAGAAGTTTTGCATACTTGGACTGGTTTTCGTTTGGTCTCTGTAGTGACTCAAAGATTGGAAGCTTGAAATACCTCAGATCACACTGGTCCTTTGTCTTCTTGATGAGTCTGACTTGGTTGCGAAATCCATCCTTTTTGAGAAATAGATCTAGTTTTCTCTTTGCGTATCTTTGAACAAACTTTGTTACAAGTTCTGAATTTCATTTTTAGAAAAGGAAACATATCTGGATGTTTTTTTATTTTTTTGCTATTCTGGACAAATGAATCCTTAGTTTGCTAAAAAACTAAGCAAAACATTCTCAAAAAAAATTAAAGCTTTTATTCAATTAGATTTTCAAAGTTTGTAGATCTCAAAATTAGTTTTTCGTAGTTTTGAGTGCTTTTTAGAACTTGTAGATTTCTTTTGAAGGAAAGTTGTTTTTGTAGTTTCGAGTCTTGAAAGTGAAAGGGATTTATTGTGAGCATTGTTTATTTGTCTCGCTTTGAGTTCTTATTGAAAAAAACAAAAATATTTTCTTTTCATTTATTCTTCATGTTAAAAGAAAGAATTGTCTCTTAAAAGAATTGCATTCTCAAACTCTTTCTTTAGCTAGAATTTCATTGAAAGAAAAACGAATTGTTTATCATTTTAGGTGCATTTTTTTAGTGTGTTTGGAAGTTGAGTCTTCACACCATCAAAGTTTCATTTCTGTACCTATTGACTTAAATAACAGCCCATAAAAACAATGCTTAATTAAAATTGATCTAGCAATATTTTTTGTTTCTAGGGCTCTTATCACCAATATACCTTAGGCTAGTATCTTGGAGTAGGGAGTAATTAACTCTCCAAGATAGTAAAAACAAATAAGTAGATAAATCTTGTGGTAGGAAATAAATCCAATTGTAATTGGTACAATCTGGGAAGATTCTCTTAAAGGAGTTAATCATGAGATCATGTCCGAACCTTTAAGACAATCAATTATGTTTCATTGGGAAAGATAGAAGATCTATGCGCATTACAAACGGTAAACCTCGGATTAACAATTGTCGAGGAGCCTGGGGTCACTTGTCGGTAAACCTCAGATTGATCATGTCGAGGAGCCTTCAAGGGGATTGAGCTTTGTTGCTCTGCCCTTGCGCGTGGAATCAGATCGTAGACT